>VUQH01089383.1:11943-25788 GCA_015106775.1 Etroplus canarensis | reverse complement strand
TTCTTGCACACACAATATATCTACCTTCCTTCTCTCCATCATATCAGCCAGCTCTCTCCCTTTACTAGTCATAGTCCCTACATTTAAAGTCCCTACTCTCACCTCCACCCTCCTGCCTTTCTTTCTCTCTCTCTGCCTCCTAACACGCTTTCCCCCTCTCCCCCTCCTTGGCCTTCGGCCAACAGTAGCATAGTTTCCACTGGCACCCTGTTGGCTAACGGCACCGGAGGCGGTCGTTGTTAACTGGGGCCGCGGTATGGAAGTCGTGTTATGAATCCGCAAATTTGATTTGGCAAAGTTTTTATGTCGGATGCCCTTCCTGACGCAACCCTCACCATTTATCCAGGCTTGGGACCGGCACTAGGACTACACTGGCTTGTGGGCCCCTGTGGCTGGTTTATGTTTAGAGATGTTCTAATACAATCTATTAGGAACATAGGCTACATCTAAAGTTTGTACTTTCTCTTTACCACCTCTAGCCATTATACCTTGTCTTACTTATTGTGGATTTTCTATTATAGGTAAACTGATTGAAATTGAACAGCAAAACTCTCTTCACACCACCATGCGTCCAGGCTGGGAAGACTTGGTCAGACGCTGCCTGCAGATGTTCCTCTATCGAAGTGAGGGGCAGCCGTGGTCCTTCAAGCGCCACTATCAAGATGGTATGTATTTTGGCGCATTTGTACCATCTAATCACTCAGTCAATAACTTTTAAAGTCTTTATATATCTTATCCTACATTAGTGTGTGTGTGTGTGTGTGTGTGTGTGTGTGTGTGTGTGTAATAGCATCTTCTATTTTCACACATTTTATTCCTTGATTAAGATGTTGATTTAAACACTAAAACATGAACCATTCAGGCATTAGGAGATCAGGTTTGCACAATTACAAGAAAACAATCACAAAGGTATACAAGGACTGTACTGGAACACAGGTCATCCCATCAAAATCTTAGGTAAAAAAATAAGGCGTTGGTTCATGAATAAGACGATAACAGCATTAATAAAAATCTCCACTACAGCAAAAGACATTACCAAACAAATTGAGTCTAACCCTCAACCTTCTAGGTTATATACATAACAATGCAGGGTATCTTGCTATAGTAAAAGTGAATGATCACTGTGCTGACTTATAATATTAATGGTCTTGCTTAGGAAAAAAAAAACCCACAGTACCTTTTTTGCCCACAGCTGAGCATAACGGTGTACTCACTGTTGTAACGTAGGCATGTGGAAAGGGCTTTTGTTTTTCTAAAATCTTCATCAGTCACATTATAAATCTTGTGTAGTTGTCTCTGTGGTTTTCTCAAGATTTTGCAATGCCATGTCATACCCTGTGGACACTTAATTAGGGCCAGTTTCATCCTACAACAGGATAATGACCCAAAACACAAATCCAAAATGTGTCAACAATATTTAAAGAATAAGCAGTCAGACAGAATTCTGACTGTAATGGAGTGGCTAGCACTGACTTTGGATCTGAACTGTTGTGAGAGCAGCTTGACTATATGGTACTGAGGAAGACTATCAAGCCATTCAAATTGTAATTGCTGCAAAGGTGTTTTGTGTTTGGTTTTTTTGATGAAGGCAAAGTTTGAACAACGCATTCATCATTTCCATTAAAATCATAATTTCTAACTCTGATAGTGTCAGCTTGTTCTGTTCATTTGCTGTATTTCCTCTTTGGACTACCTTGGTGTGTGTTTTCATGGATAACGAATATTTGCAAATGATCTTAAATTTTTGTGTGTGTGTGTGTGTGTGTGTGTGTGTGTGTGTGTGTGTGTGTATACACCTATAGCAAGTGTACAGAACATGTTGACATAAATATATACACTACTCACGCTACAGTGATATTATATCATGAAAGTAAGGCATTGAAGGAGAAGCATGCAATGGTGATTTCTTCGTCTCAATTTATTAAAACAAATGCAAAGAACAGTTGTGGGTATATCGCAACAAAAAATGTCAGTGTCTCAATTATTTATCATGTGCGCTTGACCATCAGTTACAGCTTGACTACTGCTTCCACTTCTATGACTTTCTGTGACTCTTCCAGTCTCTCTGTTGCAACCTGCTGATGACACTCTGTGACACTAAGCTCAGTGGACATTTCCCTCTGAGAACATCCTGTTTGAAGCCTCGCATTGGCGAGGTATTGTTGATCAATTGGTAGGGGTCGTCTTAGTCTCACGATGTCAAAATGTGAACAGCACGATGACGTGGACTCTTTAAATACCAATTCTAAATGAACCAGAAAATGTATTGGTTGATTCATGGATCAAACACCAGTTGTGAATTTTGCTGTTAAGCACCTTGTTAGAGACTGTTAGTGACTAACAGTTTCTTCCTTCAAGCCATCAGGTTCCTCAACCACCCAGGACTGAACTACACAAAAGTCCCCGTCACACTCCCCCAGAACTGCATAACACTATAACCCTCACTCACTCACAAACACACAGACTCACTCACTCACTCACTCACTCACAAACACACAGACTCACACAGTCTGCACTACCTCAACCGCTGCCACTGCACATCACTTCTTTTTCTTCGGTGCTAGTGTCTTGTTCTTGTGTTGTCTTTTCATTGTGCCTTTCTTGTGTACTGTTTGCACAATTTTGTTTTTTTTGCACTATGGTCATCTGGTTTAGATGAAAAAGGGTTTTGTTCTTTGCATTGTTTGCTGTTCTTTGCATTGTTTGCAACTATTATGCTATGTTGCACACGTTGCACCTTATTTATTTTTAAAGTTTTAATTTTAAACTGTGGGGGGGGGAGAAACCCTCCTGTCATATGTCTATATGCTGCACGAGGTCCTGGAGAAACACGATCTCATTTCACTATGTTCTGCGTCAGCTATATGTGGTTGGAATGACAATAAAAGCTCTTGAATCTTGAACCACAAGTTATGCAAAAAGTACTGAAACACTGAACAGTTGGGAGAGAGAGAGAGAGGGGGAGAGAGACTTTAATTCTATTTTTGTTCTCTTCCAGCTTTCCATAATGGCCATGCAGAGACGCCGCTTTACCACTTCTCGCTCTCTGATGGAACCCCAGTCACAGCTCAAACAAGGAGCGACCTCTGCAAGAATTCTAGCACAAATGAACCACACTCTTTCCTATCAACACACCTTCTACAAAGGTGTGTATGGTCTAACTAAAAATATGATTTCATCATCTGGCTCATAGCTTTCTGGAACTTAGCCATTGTTCTGTTTTCAATGGCTTTTTTTTTTTTTTAATGTATATAGGGAGCACAATGGTTATCGTGGGAACCAGGGTGGTAGCATGAGACCTCAGAACATGGGTATGAACAATCCCAGCCAACAGATGAACATGGGCCCTGGAGGTGGGATGGCCATGAACAGGGGCTACAGTATGGCTGAACAGGGAAACATGCCACAAAGAGGAGTACCTGCGTATGCTGGGGGCAACCGCATGACTCCCATGAACCAGATGAATCAAATGAATCCCATGCACCAGATGAATCCCATGCATCAAATGAATTCCATGCACCAGATGAACAACATGGGTCACATGAATCAGATGAATTCCATGCATCCAATGAACTCAATGAACCAAATGGGTTCCATGAATCAGATGGGCCATCATGGCATGCATCAGCAACACCAGCACCAACATCAGCAGATGGGTCAGTTTCATGGGGCTGGAGGTGGTCCTGGAAGTGCAGGTTATGGGATGGGAATGACAAGCCCTCCCCAGGCCAGTCCAGGTATTAATGGCCCTCCACACAATGTCATTGGTTCCCCCAGAGTCCGAGGAAGCCCCAAGATGGGTGCCAGTCCCTTCTCTCCTGGAGGTATGATCCAAACTTTTTTTAAAAAATTTAAGTAAATATCAGCAACATTTAATAAACCGGTTAATTAGAAGTAGATAATTACAACTACCTTTTTACTTGATGGATTTCCTCTGTTTGTGTCCTGTGCAGGTATGAGCTCTCCCATGAGCTCCACTCATGCTGGTAACTCGGGAGGCGGAGGAGGAGCTACCACCTTCTCCAGCAACTCATTAAATGCCCTTCAAGCCATCAGTGAAGGAGTGGGCAATCCAATGCCCTCCCCACTCACTTCTCCTCCTCCTCCTCCTCCTCCTCACAAACCTGACAGCTCCCCAAGCATCAACTCTACTAATCAGGCAGCAGGGTTACCCTGTAAATCTGCGCTCCCAGCCTATTCTGACTCCAAGAGCCCAGGCAACTCATTGGGGCCTGGTGGAGAGCAGCAGCACCCACACACCCCCACCAGCGATGGCCTTCCCGACAAGCCAGACAGCCAAGCCAGCAGAGAGGCAGGTCTGAGTGGGGGAGAATCCAACAGACGGGTCCCTGACAGCAAGTGCCACAAGAAGCTTTTGCAACTCCTTACCTCTCCCACAGATGAGCTAGTACCCCCTAATCACACGTCAAGCTCTGGTCCCAGCTCCACACCCGAGGCTAAAGATGGAACAGCTGGTGTCACCAGTCCCTCCTCCTCAACAGGAGTGTCCTCCTCTACAAGTGGCAATCATCCTGCTGTTTCCTCCTCTGGTGGCACAGGAAATGTAAATAATCAGTCACTGCAGGAAAAACACAAGATTCTCCACAAGCTCCTACAGAATGGGAACACTCCAGATGATGTGGCACGCATCACCGCTGAGGCCACAGGCAAGAGCAGCTTGGACTCAGGGACCCCAGAGCCAGGGCCTGCTACCACTGGAGGAGTTAGGGGATCAGAATCAAAGCAGGATCAGCACAGCCCTAAGAAGGAGAAACCCAATGCTCTTCTTCACTACCTCCTCAATAAAGATGACTCTAAAGAAGGGGGGGATATAAAACCAAAGCTGGAGGATTTGGATGGGAGAGGTGCACAGGGGGCAGGGGTCACCAGCTCTGACCCCCACTGTATGAATGGCAAGGTCAAGCTGGAGTCATCTGGTGAGGTAGGGCTTTTCTGAGCAAAATTATCTCAGATGTAGTTTAAACTCTTATTCAGACATTGTTTTGATTATTCCTGTGTTTTTTGTTGGTTTTTTTTATGTGGTTCAGGAGACTCTGGAGACCATTCTGGGAGTTCCAAGGAGCAATTTCTTCACTGAATCAGACCCCAGGACTGGAAAGGAAGCGGGAAACAAACAGGGAAATATTCCTGACAGTTTACACGGTAAATCTATCAGTATAACCTAGTGCATTGGATAATTAAATCCACTGCTGAGCATACATTGGTTTATTTAAGCTGTAGTTAACCAGGAATTGAACTCTTGAGATTAAGAATCTCTTGCAAGAGTGTCCTGGGCTGACAGGCAGCAACATACAGAGGAGTGCTATAGGACCCTAAACCTCTTATTTTGTTTTTAGAGGGAGCGAGAGGCCCCATGCTTCAAAGTCAGCGTACTCCATATCAAAGAGCCTTGTCTTTGGATGCCAAGCCAATGGGTGGAGAGGGAGCAGTAGGAGGCAGCCTGGCTACGAGAAGAAATATTCCCTGTCCCACAATGGTCAAACAAGAGAACGTGGAAACTCCAATCCGATCTGGAACATTGCCCAATGGCTTCCCTGGAGGCATGGGTGTGTGTCCACCACGGGGCAATCCTACAAGTAACTTTAACACTTTCTTCTTAAAATTTCTAATATCACCAGGCTTTCTCTGAAGACCTGAGTCCCACAGAATGAACTGCACGAGAATTACTGACATTTTCAAGTTAAAGCCACTATCTTTGTAACCAACAGAAGCTTTGGCTTCTGTACCCGCTATATATGACAGCTGTTATAAATGAAACGCTCACTGTGGCTTTTTTTTTTTAATATACTTCTCAGGAGGCATGGGCAGAGGCATGGGTGTTCATCAGCGTCCTCCTATGCCAGGCCCAGGGGAATGGGGGATGCCAAGGTCTAGCGGCAGTCCTGTGGCTGGACCAGGACACCTTGGCATGGGTCGCTCTGGCCCAGTGGGAGGACCTTTAATCAACCGCTCCAATAGCGCACCTGGAAACAGTAGATCTATGCTGCAGCAGCAGCTCATGGATATGAGTATGTCACATGTCTCTGTTGTAGAATTTGAACATGTAAACAGTGCATGTATTAATATTTAATTTAATTTGTGAGCAATATACCAACATGAATATATAAATTGTAAATGGCCATTTTCCCAAGTGGTTTATGGATAAGGTGAATAACATTATGATCAATCATGTATTTCTATCACCCCTGTAGGTACCAATGATACTAATATGGGCATGAGCCCATTTTCTGGACATGGGCCCCCGCCTCAGTCGCCCTCCTGGCCAGACTCTGCCCTGGGAATGGAGAGGCCACAGAATAACACAAACAGGTGAACCTTTTGCAGTGGTCCCTGATTCATCTTTTTTGATTGTGATAGACCTTGAGTTAAATTCAACAGCTGACATTATTAGATGCTGGAGCTACCATCCAAACAACTTCTGTGGTGTTTTTTTTTTGGGGGGGGTGGTTAGGGACCAGTTTGCGCACCCGCTGGATGAGCTGCTGGGGCCCCTGACCAATAGCGAAGGGCCAAGTGACGAACTTCTAGACCAGCTGGACTCTCTGCTCAAGGCTGCAGATGTCAGTACTCTGCAGGAGATAGACCGAGCTCTAGGCATCCCTGAAATAGTTGGGCAGGTAAGAGACATACAGAAGTATACATACACCAATACCATTTTTGGCTTATAATAAATGATGTTATTCTCCCAAAGACTTGTAGCTGCTTGTTCTACAGTTGATGTGTTAGTTTGGCATGCACACACCATACATACACAATTATTAGGCAAATTGCATTTTTGAGGATAAGTTTTATTATTTAACAGTGCTCTTGGTCAATCCAAAAATGGTTTTTAAACCTCAAACCTGAATATTTAAGGAAGGGAAAGTGAGGTTTTGGCTTTTGTACGTGAATATCAGTGTGCACAGTTATTAGGCAACTATTAGTGTGCAAAATTATTACGCAACTCAAAGAAAAACTAAAATATTCCTCACTTGTTTATTTCCATCTATTAAAGTGAGAATAATAAACAACTCAAACCTTACAAATAAACATTTGACATTTCAAGAAATAAATCAGTGACCTATATAGCCACTTTTTTTTTTTTTCCAGTAACGCTCAAAAATTTTCCATCTATGGAGTCTGTCAGTTTCTTGATCTATTGACCATTAACTTTTTGTGCAGCAGCAACCACAGCCTCCCAGACACTGTTCAGAGAGGTGTACTGTTTTCCTTCACTGTACATCTCACATTTAAGAAGGGCCCAGGTTTAGGTCTGGTGAGGCAGGGGGGCCATGTCATTATTATTTCATCTTTGCTGGCTAGCCATGCAGCTGAGTACTTTTGATGCATGAGATGGAGCATTATCCTGCATAAAAATCATGGTCTTCAAAGATGCAAACTTTTTTCTGCGTGAAGAGAGTGTCTTCTAGAAACTGACAGTAGGTTTGGGGGTTGAGTTTGAGTCAATCTTCAAACTGAAAAGGTCCAATAAGCTCATCTTTAATAATTCCAGCCCATAACAGTACCCCACCTCCACCTTGCTGGCGTCTGAGTCGGAGTGGAGCTCTATGCCCATTGCTGATCCAGCCACGGGCCCATCCATCTGCTCCATCAAGAGTCACTCTCATCTCATCAGTCCATAAAACCTTTGAAAAATCTGTCTGCAGATATTTCTTGGCTCAGTCTTGGCATTTCAACTTATGTGTCTTGTTCAGCGGTGGTCAGGTTTCAGCCTGTCTTACCTCGACCATGTCTCAGAGCACTGAACACCTTGTACTTCTGGACACTCCAGGTAGGTTGCAGTTCTGGAATATGACAGCACTGGAGGCTAATGGGTTCCTGGTAGCTTCACATGTGATTCTTCTCAAATCTTTGGCAGTTAATTTGCTTCTTTTTCTCTCTCAACACATTTCTTGTGACCCTTTTGGGTATTTGCAACAAAACATTTGATGGTTCTGTGGTCATTCTGTCAATCTCCAATGGCCATACCCTCCCTCATTACACAAATGAACATCACCTCGTATGCTTGAATCCAATAGGCATTCAAATTTATACAGTACGGACTTAAAAAGCATAAAAATGACAATATGGTCAAAATCCTCACTCACTTAATAATTGTGCACACAGTGTATGTGAAAGAGTCTGGAGATGTTGTGGCAAACATTATGCTGCCCAAAACATCCTCTAGCATGACTGGTTTGGCACTGGGTCAGTGATGGTCTGGGGAGGCATATCCTTGGAGGGTCACGCAGTCCTCAACATGCTAGCCATCAGTACTATGACTTGTTATGTACAAGCATGAAATCCGCAGAGTGACCACAATTTGGTCAGAACAGGCACACGAGCAGCTGAAGGTCATTTTTTAGGGCTCTGGCAATGTTCCTCCGTGAACAAAGGTGCAGATGCTGGTCCTGCTGCTAGGTTGATGCCCTTCTATTGTTCTGTTTAGCACTCACCGTGTAAAAGCCTGTCTCGTGATATTTCACTGTGCAGGGAGACACAGCCAATTTTCTTGCCATGGTATGGATGGATGCATGATCCTGGAGGAAGTGCACTACCTGTGCAACCCAAATGGGCTACAGGCACTGTCTCATGCTACCAATAGTGCGAAGGACACCAGCAAAAAGCTAAACAAGAGAAAAATCTGTAGGGATAAGGTGAGAGCACTGGTCTGTGACTGCTACTTACAAAATCATTCCCTTTTTGGGATTTGTCTTGTTATTACCTTTCCAGTGCACCTGCTGTCCCTTTCGTTTGCACTGAAGAAGGTGAAAGAAGGTGAAATGGGTTCAGAATGGTTCCTGGGCAGATTTATATTCCTGAAATTTAATTGACTTTTTGTTAAAATTCAATTTAATTCAATTCAATTTTATATAGCGCCAATTCACAACAAAAGTCGCCTTTGCACAGTAAGGTAAAGATACTACAGTGTTAAAGAGAAAACCCCAACATCTGATGATCCCCTATGAGCAAGCACTCGGCAACCGTGGGAAGGAAAACCTCCCTTTTAACAGGAAGAAACCTCCAGCAGAACCAGGCTCAGGGAGGGGCAGCCATCTGCCTCGACAGGTTGGGGTGAGAGGACAGAGAAGACAGAAAGGAGAGCAAAGAGAGAGACAGACTATGGGAGAGAGAAGACAACATTTAATCACATGCAGCAGTAACGAATAAATGCATGGGGCGTGAAAAGAGGTGGGTGGAGAAGAAATGCCCAGCACATCATAAGAAGCCCCCAGCAGCCTAAACCTATTGCAGCATAACTAAGCCCTAACTATAAGCATTTTAAAAAGGAAAGTTTTAAGTCTAATCTTAAATGTAGAGAGGGTGCCTGCTTTCCTAATACACTGGGAGCTGGTTCCACAGGAGAGGGGCCTGATAGCTGCTAAAATGTCATCATCCAGTGACCCCTCAAGTTTTTTCTCTCTTTTTTAGCAGCATAGTTTTGAATTTTTTGTTTACACAGTTATAACTATTTTTCTGTTTCCGATTTCAGTTCACTAGGAAGCATTAAGTTTTAATCTCACTTGGACCTGTGCAGGAGTGAGTGTAAGAATTAATCATCCACACATGCAACCACCAGTGTATGGATGCAGTGTAATCCTGATTTTTTTTTTCAAATATGACAATTTGCCAGCATTTCTAGTGTTACGTTGTCAGCCCTAACTATTTAGTGAGTAATATTTGTTTAGCCAGGCTTAACATGGTTCCACTTACAATCACACATTTGAACAGCACACCTGTCCAAGAAGAAAGCTCACCTTCCTCTGCTCTTTTTTGAGTACATGTTTGTCAGTTTCCTGCCAGAGAGCGTCCTCTTCTTCCTGCTTCTTGCGGGCGTCTGCCACCGCCTTGGCCTCAGCCTTCCGAGCTCTGGCTGTGGCCGCCTTGGAGTTCTCACCCTGGAACTTCTTTGGCATCCCAACAGCTGCTTTTAAGCTGAGACACAAGGAAAGAGGAGAGGACGAGGAGAGAGGACTTTTCAACATAGATGCACAACACTGAAACGCATCCTTTATTTTGATTAAGCTCAACAACTGGCATTTTGAATGACACTGAGATATTTGTCATCTAGACTGCGAACAACTACGACTGTTTATTGACACAGTTTTTATATGACGGGAACTGTGCATCAACTCCTTCAGGACTTTAGCTAGATCTTCAGTAAATAGGAAACCAGCAAGGCGTCGCTCTGAAAACACCAGTCAGCCGAAATCAGCATAATCTCTACAATCATACAAACAACTGCAGCTTCACTGCCAGTGCTGCTAGTTAGCATTAGCTAGTTCTAGTTAGCTTGATGATGAGCCCAGACTTTCCTGCTTGTCAGCGACGCAACGGTTTCCCATGCTGCTCAGCCGAATTTAGCATAACAAGCATCGCGACACACATTTACTTAAATATAAGCGTGGTTTCATACCAGTATGAGAGGAGAACCAGGTCCTAAGTAAACGTCAGTTTACTGCTGTTTCGAAGAGGCACCCGCCACCTCCTCTCCGAAACCAGCGCGCGCTTACTGATGACGTCACGTGCCACAGATAAACATTTCTTTTTTTTAAATAAACGTCTTTCTCTATTTGTGACATTTGCGTCGTTGTATCCTGATCATGAAGGTAATCAGTGAACTTCACATAGGTCTTACTATTGCAAATCTTCACAGATTTTTCACTCTGTATTTCATTTGTCTGTGTATGGGTGAGTTTTGGTCATACACTGAAGAGGTAGTGAAGGTGGATGAGCTTAAATATCTGGGGTCAACCATCCAAATCAATAGAGGTACACAGACAAGAGAGGTAAAGATGAGAGTACAGGCAGGGTGGAATGGGTAGTGATGAGTGTCAGGAATGCTTTGTGACAGAAGGGAATGCTTTTGCAAAGGTTGTCTACAAGATTTTTGAGTGTGTCAGTGGGAATTTTTGCCCATTCATCCAGAATAGTATATATGAAGTCAGACACCACTGTTGACAAGTGGGCCTAAATTGCAATCTCCGTTCTAGTTCTAGTATCTCAGTGTGGTTGACATCAGGGCTATGTGCGGGCCAGATCTTCCCCAAATTGTTCCCACAAAGGTGGAAGTGAAGAATTGTCCAAAATATCTTGATACGCTGAAGCATTAAGTTTTCTCTTCACTAGAACTAAAGGGACCCAGGCCAAGCCCAGAAAAACAACCCCACTGTGTTATCCCTCCTTCACCAAACTTTACAGCTGGCACAATGCAGTCAGGCAGGTAGTGTTCTCTTGCCATTCACAAAACCAGACTGCCTGACTGAGAAGCATGATTAGTCATTCCACAGAACATGTTTCCACTGCTCCAAAATCCAGTGGCAGTGTGCTTTACACCACTCCATCTGTCACTTGTGTAAGGCTTGCATGCAATTGCATGGCCATGGAAACCCATGACATGAAGCTCCCAGTGCATACTGTTTTTTTTCTGATGTTAATGCCAGAGGAGGTTTGGAACTGCAGATATTGAGTCATCTGGTGACTTTTACATACTAGGAGTTTCAGCACTAGGTAACCCCACTCTGTAAATTTATGTGGTCTGTGACTTCTTAGCTGAGTTACTGGGGTTCCTAAAAACTTTCACTTTGCAATCAGTTTTAAACCCAGTTACACTTTTCTTACAAATATTTCTGGACATAATTTTTTTCACATTTTTGTGCATCTCTCTCTCTCTCAGGTTCCTTTTTTAATTTATAATTTATCTTTACTATGTTTTTACATATGATTTCCCCCCTGGGATTAATAAAATATTCTGATTTATACTGTATCAGCCAGATGGTGAGTCAAAGCACCGAAAGTGTGCCTTAACTGGTCTATGTTCCGAATGACGAGAAATTTTTTTATTCTATTCCATTCTCACTTACAGCTGATTGTAGAAAGGAAGAAATATCATGAACTGCCTTGCTGCAACATTGGCATCCTAGCACAGCACAATACTTGAATACAATAAGCTCATTAGAATCTGCCTTCACAAATGATTGTAAAGACAGATTGTTATGGCTAGGTGTTTAATTTTATACACCTGTGGCAATAGGACTGAATGAAACATCTGAATTCAATTATTAAGAGCCCAGTACCTTTGTACACAACTGTATGCTGACCATATAAAAACACAATCCTAACAGATTATTCCCCACTAACAGTATGGATTGAATGGCTACACAGTGTTTAAAGTTCTAAAATGTAGAGAAGTAAAAACTATACAATTTTAAAATATGGCTGACTCAACCCGAGAAACAATATCATGTCAATGTCATGTAGCTGTCACACTCACAGAAGAGAGGCACAAAGGTGATGGTAGAATAAAATAGTTAATATTTTATTAGAATAAAATATTTTACATAGATACTCAAGAACAGAATCTATGCTGGCACTCTGAAGTGGCAATATGATTTAAAATAATAATGAATATTTCTGAGACAGTCTGATTAGAGTTGGAGTACAGAAACAGCTGGAGCTCATCTGTGTATCTGAGTGCTTAATATTCAGAAGTCATTGTCACTTTCCTGGAAAAGGGGGGGCCTCATGCCCCCTCTGGAGGGACGAGGACCCCTGGACACAGGGCCGTCTAAGCTGTCGTCCTCCAAATCCTTGCTCTCCTCCTCTTCCCCTTCCTCATCTTCCTCATCATCCTCGTAAATGTCATTCTCACTGTCTTCAGTCTGGAAAAAGTAGGCAAACAGGGACATATAAGAGCCACAACAATCAGAATCTACTCCGGTCTGTGATTGAAAGTATTTCTAACACACGATGTGGAACCACAACAGAAACCACTAATTTAATCATAAAGGGAAATCTAATCACTTCCACAGCTGACTTAAAAGGGAATTTCTGCAGTACTGCAACATGTCGATCAGGATGTATACCATTTACCTAATTTAAAAGAAAAATCCACCCTATACTCCTATGCTGTCACAGACATTATCATTGTTCAAAAACATACTGGATGAGAAATAATTCTACACCAGTAGATGCATCAGTGGAGGATTGCGCAATGAAGAAATTATTTTTTTTCTAAGTCTGTCCCTATGACTTAAAACATTATCCGTTAGGATTGTACTGTACATTTGCCTCACTGGTGATATGATCAAATAGTCATTTAAATGTTTTCTTTATATCGTTTTTGAAATCACAATGTGTACTTCACTGTGTACCTCATTCAGCTCACAATCCATCAGGATTCACAGGTTATTGTAATGTGTGAAGTAGAGAAAAGGTGTTTTCTTGTCACTGGTTGGCTGTATTGTACAAACTACACTGCTCAAAAAAAATTAAAGGAATATTTTTTAATCTTTTTAAGTCAATTAAACTTCTGGGATATTGATACAATCAGTTAAGTAGCAGAGGAGGTTGTTAATCAGTTTTAGCTGCTTTGGTGTCAATGAAATCAACAACAGGTGAACTAGAGATAACAATGAGATGACCCCCAAAACAGGAATTGTTTTACAGGTGGAGGCCACTGACATTTTTCCCTCCTCATCTTTTCTGACTGTTTTTTCTTTAGTTTTGCATTTGGCTAGCTAAGGTCATTACTGGTAGCATGAGGCGATAACTGGACCCTACAGATGTTGCACAGGTAGTCAAACTCCTGCAGGATGGCACATTTATACATGCCATTGCCAGAAGGTTTGCTGTGTCTCTCAGCACAGTCTCAATAACATGGAGGAGATTCCAGGAGACAGGCAGTTACTCTAGGAGAGGGCTGTAGAAGGTCCTTAACACATCAGCAGGACAGGTATCTGCTCCTTTGTGCAAGGAGGAACAGGATGAGCACTGCCAGAGCTCTACAAAATGACCATCATCAGGCCACTGGTGTGAATGTCTCTGACCAAACAATCAGAAACA
>VUQH01089383.1:0-11923 GCA_015106775.1 Etroplus canarensis | reverse complement strand
GAGCTCTACAAAATGACCATCATCAGGCCACTGGTGTGAATGTCTCTGACCAAACAATCAGAAACAGACTTCATGAGGGTGGCCTGAGGGCCCGACATCCTCGAGTGAGCCCTGTGTTTGCTACCTGGCACCATGGAGCTTGAGTGGCATTTGCCACAGAATACCAGAATTGGCAGGTCTGCCACTGGCACCCTGTGCTTTTAACAGACGAGAGCAGGTTCACCCTGAGCACATGTGACAAGGCGTGAAAGAATCTGGAGAAGCGGTGGAGAATGTTATGTTGCCTATAACAACATTCAACATGACAGGTTTGGTAGTGGGTCAGTGATCATCTGGGGAGGCATATCCAAGAGGGACCCACAGACCTCTACAGGCTAGGCAATGGAACACTGACTGTCATTAGGTATCGGGATGAGCATAGGGTCTTCAATGTCAGACACTATGCTAGTGCAGTGGGTCCCGGGTTTCTCCTGGTACATGACAATGCCTGTGGCGAGAGTATGCAGGCAGTTCCTGGTGGATGAAGAAATTGATACCTCTGACTGGCTCCCACACATGCCTTACCTAAATCCAATAGAAGACCTCTGGGACTTTATGTTTCAGTCCATCTGACGCCGCCAGGTTGCACCTCAGACTGTCCAGGAGCTCAGTAATGTTCTGGTCCAGATCTGGGAGGAGATCCCTTAGGATACCATTTGTCGTCTCATTAGGAGCTTGCCCCGACATTGCCAGGTTTGCATACAAGCATGTGAGGGCCATAGAAACTACTGAGTACCATTTTGAGTTTAATTTACAAACGACGTGGCATCTTTTCATTCCTAACAAATTACCCACACTCCATATCCAGCATAATTTTTTCCATTGAGATCTGATGTAATTTCAAGGTGTTCCTTTAATTTTTATGAGCAGTGTAGTTACCTGCGGTCACCGTGTGACCACTAAAGGTATATCCTCAAAAAGCAACAATTTCTTCTTGAATGGCACTTGATGTGATGTAAGCCTAGACACCACGATCAATTTTGTTTTTTCTTTTTTAAAAGCAAATTGGATGATTAGAAAAAGACGTATGCAGCAGCAAAGTTGATTCCATAATTTTTTAAAAACCAGTTTCAGTCATAGCAACAGCAGACAGCAACAGACACAACATGGTGTCTATGACCCCACGATCAATTTGTTTTTGTTCCATACCACCTGGTGTCAAATGTGTATTTTCAAAATGGCTGAAAATCAGTTCCACATCTCAAGAAGGTCTATCACTGTGCCAAAGCTCCAAAATCCTGCATCAGCTAGTTTTAGCACTACTGCAATTACACAAAGGATTTGTAGTAGCGGCAGTACTGATGATTCCTTAATACCCCTACTTTTCAAGTACATAACAAGAATTGAAGTCAAAGGGGCTCAGAAATAGTCCTATCTAGGACAATGGACCTAGTTCTTGATCAGCCCTAAACTAGCTTAAGACATTATTATGCCATAAATAAACCTAATGAAGGCATCTATGTATAACTGGTAGAGGGGCACACACAAATACCCATTTTATGAAAATTCCAATCCAGACCAGCAGCAATTCTAATGAAAATGGAAAAATACCCACAAAACAACAAATGTGAGCATGACCTTGAGCACACTTTGGGGAAGACCTATTAGGTGATCACTGTGTGCAAGTTTCACTAAATTCTGACCAATACTGTTGGAGCAGTAGCGATACTTGTGAATTACAGACAGCTAAACTATAGATGTCATCACATTAGCTCACTAGTCTTTTGGCTGGAAAAGATAAACAGAAAAATTTTCAAAACCATTAGATCAGGTCTACCTGTTTAGGGCAAACATCTGCTTCTACCATGTTAACTGGAGGAGCACACCAGACAATTATTTTCAGGCTATGTTACGCAGAATATGTCACGCAGAATATTACGAACTGTGTGAGAATTTGAGATTGGATTTTTCTTTTAAATACACCAGGAGGAAAAGGGGAGTGAACTACATCCTGGTCCTGTACAAACCTTTCCTTTCCGCTGTTTTTTCGTATGGGGAAATGAGCTTCTGGAAACAGCTAAAAGAGCCTTGAACAGCAAGTTGGAAACCAAAAGGTGAGAGAAACTGATCAGAAATTATGTAGAGGAGAGCTGGCTAGAAATAACAAAAGTTAAACAGCAAGTAATTAGCAG
Organism: Etroplus canarensis; assembly: GCA_015106775.1. Taxonomy (NCBI): domain Eukaryota; kingdom Metazoa; phylum Chordata; class Actinopteri; order Cichliformes; family Cichlidae; genus Etroplus; species Etroplus canarensis. The sequence goes on along the minus strand of VUQH01089383.1, from coordinate 9,752 downwards.
TGAGCACCATGTGGGACGTCTGGAAGCAAAATCAACAGAAAAAAACTCATCAAAAAAGTAGCACACAAAAAGAGGAGAAGAAACCAGGGCATCTACAGCAATACTGACCTCGTCACTATCACCGCCCTGCATGTTCCCAATAAAATGAGCTCCTCTCCCTAGGGAAAGAAAGAAAGAAGCTCTAATGAAAGTTGATACTTAGGTAAATTAGGCTAAATGTTTTTATGCGTTGAGCTTTTTGAGAACCAGATTTAAACCAATCAATATTGACACTTAACAATAGCCTTAGTTCATGTGCTTGATAAATGATCATAATTCGGACATGGCTATCTCTTGCCTGCATACCTGTCATGATGCCGTTTCGTGTGAGGTGTAATTTAGCAGGTCGACATTCTTCCAAGTCACTGTCTGAACCTTCGTCCTCTGGAACGTCAATGTCAGAGTCCTCATCTTTCACTGCAGGAAACAGATCTTAAGTATCAAGTGTGTGAATTGATTACAAGTGTGTGAACTGATTATGTGATGTGTTTTTGGCTTTAACGCTATGCATTTGTTTGTCTCACAGGAACTCTTCATCAGCTCCCTCTCCTCCTCCCTCAGTTTGTTCTGCATTATTCTGAGAGCGTTTTCAGTTTCCTGGAGTGAAAAAACCCAGCATATAGATGTAAACTTTACATGTGCATGTTGAGGGTTACTGGGACAAATCAACAGTTTGTTAAAGCAAACATACACACACACACACACACACACACACATATATATATATATATATATGAATCTGATAGGAAATCTTTTTTTAAAACATTTGAGAATCACTGTTCCACACTGAACACACACCTCAAACCTCTCCTGTTCCACTCTATAGTAATCATCCAGCTGGGATTCCAGAAAGGTGAGGTTCCTGAATTTCTCCACGTACAGCTCGTAGTACTTCTGTAGATCTTCTTCGAACTTCTCATATTCATCCATGAATGCTGGTCTAAGATATTAAGCGAGGAAGAACAAATACCTATTTTACAAGCATTTACAATAAGAGGAACACAGATATACTTAGTTGTCAAAGTTTTGTTTAAAGATTTATTGCTAGTTAAGAAAAAAGAATTAAAATGACTAAAAACATTACATAAAAACATTATATTTTTATGGCCAAAAACATAAAAAAAAGCTTGGAAGAATTCAAACTGACCTGACAGTCTGAAAGGTCTGGAGCCTCTTGCGATTCCTCTCCAGCTCTTGCTTCCTTTTTTCTATCTTGGTATCCAGACTGGTCTCATCAGAAATAATGTTATTCAGCATGTCTTTGGTCTTTTCCACACTTTGCTTTAAGACAAAGACATAGCAGCAGATTCAGTGTTAGAGTATTTAAAAGGTATAAGTATGCATTCTATAAATTCTGAGTAAATGTGCCACCAAAACTACAGACCAAAACCTCCTTGATGGCAGCTCTCAGGGCCTGTTCAATCTCATTGATCTCCAGAGGCCTGGCAAGGGCTGCAGTTCTCATTTCCTGTAAGCAGCATAAAAATAAAGTGAGCAAAGTAATGTCTTGTGCCATTGTCACTAATGACTTTTGAAAAAGTCAGCCCTACTAAAGCTGTTTTTTATGAAATGATTTTTACAGACTTTTTATTAGCAGCCTCACCAACAGCTGAACGGCAACATGTTAAATGAGGGCAGACTTTTAAATTCCTTGAACAACAATAATGTTATTTTTGGACAAAAAAGTTACTGTGTTTCCTAAAATCATGAAATAGCTGTGTTTTTCCTCACCCTTAAGTCCACCTCCTTTCCCAGTAATTCATATAAAGATGCTCCTTTGGACGTGACGTCAGATGCCAGCTGCCGAGCTGCTTTAAGATCTGTAATCTACAGTAAAGATAAAGTGAGACCAAATGAGCAACAATTATTTCCTCTACCATAGACTTTATATAAGGTACATTTTGAATAAGAAAAAAAAACAAGAAATGAAACAGAAAGGTAGAAAAAGTTATCACTATTTAAAAGCTCTGGAATGATACAAAGGAAAAAATACAAATTTAAGAACACGGGGTTTAAAAGGAAACATAATACACCACTTAGTTATTGTAAAGTTCGATATATAATCCTGCTCTAAATCCTTGTAGAGCCTATATTGTATTGGGCAACATTGTTGTTCAGATTTAAACGTGTAAAAATAAAATCTAAAAATAAAATAAAAAAATAAGTCTTAAGATTTTTTTTAAAAAGTAGATAAACTGGTACTTCTAACATTCTCTTTATTTATGCAGTTATAGCCAAAGCTCCAGCAAAAAAGCAAACAGATGTAAAATGGCTGACAAACATCCAGCTGAATTTTTCCTGCACTGAAACTGCACAAACAACAATATGAAAACACAGTAAACTTGGCTCAGACCACTGTTGATATAATTAAAGCTAGTGGTGAAATAATGATAAAGTTAGCACAGGCAGCACAGTGGTGCAGTGGTTCACACTATCACCTCTTGGTTTTGCATTCAACTCCACTGGCTGTGCTGGGCTTTTCTCTGTGGCGTTTGGATATTATCCCTGTTTCTGTATAGGTTCTCCCCAGGTACTCCAGCTTCCTCCAACAGTCCAAAGACATGCTTTTTAGGGTAATTAGCGATTCTAAACTGCCTGTAGGACTGAATGTGAGTGGGAATGATTGTCTGTCTCTATGCGTTAGACCTATGATAGATTTGGTGACCTGTCCAAAGTGTACGATATCTCACGGTATGACAGCTGGGATAGGCTTCAGCCCCCAGCAATCCTGAATTGGACAAGCAGTTAAGAAAATCGATAGATGGTAAAGTTTGCCAAATTATCCAGAAAACACATTAAGACCAAGAATTTTCTTATTGTTGGGGTTGTGGGTTAAAACTAATCCTCTCATCACTAAGACATTTTACAGTTTAAGTTAGGAGAAATGGCTCTGGTGAAAATATATAAATATAAATAATAATAATAATAATAATATAAATTTTCTTGTTTAAATTCCTTAGAGCTAACAATTTCATAATTAAGCATAGACATGTCTAAAGATTAAGTAGAACAGATATTACGTGTAGCATAATTTTGCACCTCACCCGAGAGCCAAGGTCAAAGTTGAACTTGCTGTTGTCCTCCTCAACTCTGTCACCCAGAGCCATCTGCTTGGTTTTCATAGCACTGTACAGCACTGATGTGATCTTCAGCATCTCTTTCACTGCATAGCCATCAGCCTGGTAGAGACGCTTAGTATTCAGCTTGATGTGAGCCTTTGTAACCTGCAATATGACAAGACACTGGTTTAAGCCACGCTAACAACAGACCTTCAACTGCCAAGAAAAAAACTCTGTTTAGAAATGCTTTCCATAATACGTCACCATGAACTGAGCCACAGCCTTGATAAAGAATATTCTGTCAGACTCTGTGTCCACATCAGTAGGAATATCAGTATGAGGCTCATATCTGCAGGGATAAATAGAAGGAAGAAGAGCATCTGACCAAAATCAAAATGTATCATAGTATCTTCCACTAGATGCATGATGTCTAAACACAGTAATGTGGTCCAAATAAGCAGACAAGAAGAAGAAAACAAGGAGCACAAACTAAAATTTGCTGTCAAAACTAATGGCTAAGCAGGCTATGATAAAAATCAAACCTAATAAACCATAACAAACTTTGACAGTGGCAGGATTTTTAAATAAAACAGTGTGATTTTTTATTCAGCTCAAGCATACCTCTTCACGAGCCATATCAGGATTTCTGCCACGAGAGTGAAGTTTGGTGTTCTGAAATTCTCCATAGAGATCAAGCGAGGATAGCCCAAGGCCCTCATCATTTCTGTGAAATCTGCCAAATAACATACAGCTCCTGTTATAGCCTTCTCACTGAAGCAACAAAATGCTCATTACAGACAATAAAGAGCAGAAAGCATCACTTACTTCTTAAGTCTCTGAAGGACATTTTGACCTGCAAGCACAGCGTGCACCAGCGTCTCCTCTGTCAGGAGAGGCAGTGTGTTAATAGAAAACGAGTTATTGACTCTACACATAGGTTTATCATCGAGAGTGGGGAGGGTTTCAGGAGATTTTAGGAAGCAATGTACGATTTACGGTTATTACGTCAGAGCTGATTTCACTACATGAAACTGATTATTTCACCACCAGGAGCTAAGAATGCAGCCTTCAATAATTTTTTGAAGAAAGTACCAGTTACTGGGATAGAATGAGAAGGATTTCCTCGTAGATTTGGATCTTAGTGTTGGACAGAGGGACGCAACATATGGACCTAACCACTTTTTAATGACCATAGATGTAAACGCGTAGCCTAGCTAGCTGGTCGCAGACTGAAAGCTGGCAAAAAGCTAGTGCTCTTTGTGGCTAATGGCTAACCCTGCGTTAACCTATGAAAGGAAAAAACTATTTTTTGACTACGAAGTTGATCAAAAATAGCATGATATATTTGGGTGGTATTACCTGTTGTAGTTTTGTCTAAGCTAAATGTTCCGTGGCCTCTAGCAAAGACGGTCTCTATGGAAACCAATTTTCACCTACGGAAGCCCAAGGTACTCAAAAATGATGCCTGGAATAAAACACCTTTCTATATCCAGATACACAGCCGACTTGAATTAGACAGTCCCTAAAATTTAACCTGTTTGTTTCCTACAAATTCATAAAAAAAAAAACATCAACAAAGTTATTTCGGTAATGGTGAATTGTCCTTTGGGTTTCGGCTGCTTGGGGTGCATGGGGTGTTGAAGCGTAACTCTCGGATAATATCCGCTAGACGCAGACGGCAGTATTGTAAGTCCAGCTAAGTCTAAACGCCTGTCATACTCAAGCCATACTCCACCTCCGTCATTATGACAGGTGCACCCTGGGGAGCCTAGTCTTGCGACTTGGCGAGCCAATGGAGTCACTGGCGACCGGGACGTAAAGTAGCTTCTTTCGTTTTGGTTATTTTGGTAAAAAAGCAACTGAGCTTAGAGAGATTTTTTGAGTTTTTGAGGCAGATTTTTGATACTGAGATTTATGATTCAAGATTTATTTATTTTTTGGTAAGCTAGAAGTGAACATGAAAGTGAGAAAGAAGAAAGATCTTGCAAAGAAATACCATCACATTCGCATTCGCATCAACGTCAGGACAGCTAAGTGTGAGAGCAAGTTAGTGCAATGTGTGCTACAGGTCAAGCAGTTAGGACATGACATATGCTGTATACAAGAGGCTCGCATCATTGGTGAAGGAGAAATTGAGTTTGATGATCCTGTGTTAAAAGGATGGAAAGTGCTTTATAATGGCATGAAGAGGAAGGCATTAGCAGGAGTTGCAATAGTGTTAGTCCCACATGTGAGAGTCATAGACTTCGACAATTACACGGAAGTCAGAATATTAGTGGCTAGATTCATCTTATATGGGTCGAAATTGAGCATACTCTCGTGTTACTCACCAACAGAGGAATATGCAGACTCTACTTAGGAGGCATTCTATAATAACCTATCAAGAGTCATCAGTGAAACTAAGAGAGCGCATTCCTCCTTTCACATAATTACGTGTGGTGATTTCAACGCAATGATTGGGACTGACTGCCCACATGATAACTGGCACTGTGTAGGGAATTTTCACGACCCAGATCCAACTAGTTTCAATGGAACACAGCTCTTAGAAGACGGCTTGTATATTGCGAATACAATGTTTGCCACTAGAATTGATGCACACCGCTGGATGTTTAAGTCTAACAGTGTTACCAATGCTGCCTTAATTATATCATAGTTGAGTGGTATGTTAAGAGAGCTACTACGAATTGCAGATCATATCCAAGTGTCAGTGGCCCTTTTGAATCTGACCGTCGGGTGTTAGTTATGGATGCTATGCAGCCAACAAAACGTTCAAGACATGAAATCTTCAAAAAGAAAAAAGAGTCAAAACAACCATGTTCCCAATGTGCGGAGCTTGCGAGACTCTGAATCCATCAGAAACCAATACAGTGATCGATTGGAGAGGATCTTGAAACAACAGTCACCATCTGACCAGGTCGATGTTATAGACAGGCAAGTTAAAGGTGCTGTAATAAAAGCTTTGAGCGAGGTTATTCCAGATAGGAAGAAAGATTGTGATATTGAACTATGGGTTAACGTCGAGTTTTTAGGGTTGATTACAAAGTGTCATCAATCATGTGATCCCGATGAAAGACAGCTGTCCAAGCAAATAAGAAATATGCACATAGCACTAAAAAGCAAGTAGTTCAGTGAGAAGGTTTCGTTTGTTGAAGACCTACTCTTCGATGCCGAGAAAGAACATGCAAGTCATTCACAGAAGTTAGAGAAGCATTTCTACCAACACTTAGGCCAGAGACCATTCCGACTTCAACCTTAGCAGATTGAGCCAGAAGAATTCCCATACATATTACCACCTGAGGATACACAGCCCATAAGTGAAAATCCACCTGAAGCGGCCAAGATTGAACGTTGTTGAATATCTTGAGAGATTCAACAACGGGAAGTGCCTGGGGACAGATGGCATCTATGCAGAACAGCTGAAGAATTCCCAATCTGCAACACTCCTTCAGTACCTAGTCATCCTACTAGACATAGTATGGACATGCCTTAAGGTTCCCAGTGTATGGCTAATATCAACAATAATGTGTTTACACAAAAAGGGATCCAAATACCTGGCCGATAATTACCGTGGTATTTCCATCATTGCCACAGTGTCAAAGATTTTAGCAAGTATTGTCATTGAAAGGTTAAGGCCAGTTTACAAAACCATCCTTATGGAAACGCAGTTTGGCTTTAGAAGAAATCGATCGACGTGCGATGCCATATACATCACAAGGCATATACTGGAGAAAGAAAGAAGTCCGCTGTTTATTTGTTTTATTGACCTTAAGGTCGTGTATGACTGGATCCCCCGTGAAGCACTATTTCGAGTGTTGGATATCTGTCTGCGATGCCCCAAACTGGTCTCAGTATTAAAGACACTGTATACTGGCACTAAAGCATGCATTAAGGGACCCCAACGGTACTTCGGTACGTATGTGGGTTGTCGCCAAGGTGCCCTTAAGAGTCCACCAATATTTAATATCTACATGGACTTTGTAATGCGATGGGCAAAGCACCAAATTTCAAAGCAATGCCCCAATACAGGAATTCTTGTGGAGTTCTGTCTCCTTAACGAAGTGTCACCTTGACAGTACCAAAGACGTGCACCATCAACTGGACGGAGAAGAGTTATAGAGCTACTCTATGCTGATGATGTGGTAATTTTCAAAAATAGTGCAGGTCCTATCTATCTTTGATAATACCTTCACTTGATTTGGGCTACAGGCATCCTATAGCAAGACTGAGACAATGGTGTTTAACGTTGATGAGGCCATTAAAGATCAGAAGACCCTAGTATCAGTAAATGGGGTGAATATTAAGAATGTCTGGACAGTCCGGTACCTGGGACATTTAGTTACCAACACTATTAATTCAGCAGCAGCATTACCTGCCAATATTGCATGCACATTTAAAAAGTGGGATGAACTGATGAACTGTTTGATGGACAGAGAAATTCACTTATCTACTCGCATGAAGATCCTAACTTCTTGTGTTAGATCCCATTTATTGTATGGCATTCAGGCTTCAGAGCTACGAAAAGTTGAGAGTGTGTGGAACAATTTTTTAAGGAAGATGGTATCGGGAGGCTATGCAAGAAAAAATGTGCCTCCTCATAACAAGCAAAAAAAGGGTGTCAACCCAGCTACCTCGGTGGAGGACGGCTGTGTGTGTGTACCTTTCGGCTGCTCCCTTGTATTCTCCACCAGGAGGTGGCCACAGCGGATTAATCCGCATTGGTAATCTGGCAGAGGTTTTACACCAGATGCCGTTCCTGACGTAACCCTCCATGGTGAGAAGGGCTTGTGTCCCCACCTGGAAACAAACCAGGGACCTTCCACTTCAAAGGTGAATGCACAAACCACTACGCTACTGGGGAAACTACTTCAGACACTGTGCTCTTCACAGAAACTCCTATACTGCCACAACTTTATCACCATCTATCCCCTAAATCTGCCTCTAATATATTTTCCGGTCAAAATATATTAGAGGCAGATTTGGGGGTCAACAGTTTAACATAAAATGGGGGAGGGGGATTTGAGACCCTCCCAAAGGGTATAAAGGTGGGAGAAAGTAATTACCTGGTGTTTCTTCTCTTTGGCCTGCTACTTGACACCATGCTTTTCTGCCTGGGGTTTCCAGAAGCCCAAATCACTTTTTCTGTGCTTTGCCCATCTTTGCTCCTGCATTAAATTTTGCTGCCAGCACCCTGAACTTCTCCAGTGCCTTTTTATGTACCTTAATTTTACTGAGAACTCTTTGAGAGTTGACTGGGATTCCAGTATTTCAGAGGACAAAAGGCCCTCTTGTCAATTTTTTTTGGTCCAAACTCTGTAGGGACATCACAGATGTGTGATGTCCCTACAGAGTGTCTTAATGGAGTGTCTGTAAGACAAGCAATTTTCCCCTGGGGATTAATAAAGTATTCTGATTCTGATTCTGATTAGACACCATGTTGATTTATCAAAGTCAGAAAGAAGGAGTCTAGTTGAAAAAGGTAGTATCAGTACACACTTCAAGGAAAAGTTGGTAAGGAAAAGTTAAATGGAACAAGACACTGGTGAGAAGTGGCAATGATCTGACAAAGAAAGGGACATTTAATAACACAGTGGGCATGACAGTAAAACACCCCCTGGTTTAATTGTAATACAGGACAAGGTGAACTACTTTTAAATAATAAATTTAGTATGTATGAAGTTGAAAACACAGTATTAGTGTCTCAAATACTGTCTTGAATCAGTATTTTCGTAAAAGTGCTTTCCAACAGGAGCATATCTGATGTAAAAAGCATTTTAGCTTTCCTGAGCTGACTCATCTGCTCCTGATTCTCAACTTTTAATTTAAAAATTCAAAAAACAGCCAAGCAAACCTTTGAATGAATATCGCTGAGGAAAAATAGCAAATTCATACACGTAAAGGCTTGAAACTATAAAAAAAGAACACAAACTATTTGCGTACAAAAATCTGTTGGATTTTCAGTCTTGGAGGATTAACAAAAGCCAAAAGTCTTATTTAAAAGTGAAAGGGTCCAGTTGTTCTACATTTGTATCCTGTCTGTAAACTGTAAGCACTTTTCTTCTGCTGACTGAAGTTTGGAAAGCTCAATCTTTATTCTTACATCAGTTTAGTCTTTGGTAAGACGTTTTAGAAATCAGAATCAGAGTCAGAATACTTTATTAATCCCCAGGGGAAATTACTTGTGTTGCATACACTCTGTTAAGTATACATTAAGTATTAATATGAAATACAATATAAACGTATGTACTTATATCCAGATACACAGTCTGTTAAACAGTTCGATATCCAGAACAGTGAATATAAGTATGAATTCTGGTAAATACACATAAATATGAATACTGGAAAGGGTATTTGGCATAAAAACTTTGCCAAATCAAATATGTGGATTCATAACACGACTTCCATACTGGATCAGTCGTGGCCCGGGTTAACAACGACCACCTCCAGTGCCATTAGCCAACAGGGTGCTGGTGGAAACTATGCTACTGTTGGCTGAAGACAAAAGAGGGGGAGAGGGGGAAAATGTGTTAGGAGGCAGAGAGAGAGAAGGAAAGGTAGGAGGGTGGAGGTGAGTGTAAGGACTTTAAATGTAGGGACTATGACTGGTAAAGGGAGAGAGCTGGCTGATATGATGGAGAGAAGGAAGGTAGCTATATT
>VUQH01089382.1:0-14090 GCA_015106775.1 Etroplus canarensis | reverse complement strand
TTCAGCTGGAAGTGGGATTATTGCAAAGTGGAAGCATTTAGGAACCACAGCAACTCAGCCACCAGGTGTCAGACCACGTAAAGTTACAGAGCGGGGTTGCCGAGTGCTGAGGAGCATAGTGTGCAAAAGTGTCCAACACTCTGCAGAGTTCCAAACCTCCTCTGGTATTAACATCAGCACAGAAACTGTTCACCAGGAGCTTCATGGCTGAGCAGCTGCATGCAGAACTTACATCACCAAACACAAGGCCAGATTTTTCCTGTATGTTTGCTTGTGTTTTTTCTTAAATTCTCCCATTTCCCCCATTTTAAATTTACCAGTTATCTCTCATACATTTACCCATTTATTATGAATTTTCCACTTTTCTCCTGTGGATTTGCCAGTTTTCTCTTTTACTTTTACTTGTGTTTTCCTGTATATTTGCCATATTTTTTCCTGTTTTTTACCTTATTATTTACCAGTTTCCTCCCATACTTTCCCGTGTATGTGTTTTTTAACATTTGGTATTTTGTTCCCAGTTTTCTGATGTCTGATGGAGCAGTCTGGGTTTGGTGAATCCAGGAGAACGTTACCTAGCTGACTGTGCAGTTGTTTTTTCTGGGGTTGGCCTGGGTCTCACAAACACACCCCAACATCTTGCAGAAAGCCTTCCCAGAAGAATGGCTTTAGAATGGGAGGTCATAATAATGCACAGTGTGTTCAGACGTCGAGCCTCTCCTGCATATTTCTCCTTTCAGTCTGTGTGAACAGGCTCGCTATAGCTGCAGGTTAATGCATCTGTTATCAGCTGAGCCTTCAGCAGCCCACTCCCATTATGTTAATGATACACAGCACCTGAACACACCACGGAAAACAACTGAAGCAGTCTGTGAAAACTGCTGACCTGCTTGTGTGTCTGTGACACGCAGAGAAAATGAAGACAAGTCAGGACATTTGTCTTCATTCTTCCTGCCACCACAACGTGATTCAGCTCTGCACAGAAACCCACAGGTCAGGAAACATGGTGAGGACCTAGAAAAAAAGAAAAAGAAGTCTTTCAGTCCTTTAAAACCATTTAAATCAAATTCATAAGCACTTTTTTCCAGCAAACAGTGATGTTGCTTCAGTAGTGAGCTAAAAATCAAGTGCAAAACACAAATGTGTTTGTAGATGAATGTGAAGATTAAATGTGAAATATGAGACAGCTTGGACACACAGAGCTGGCGTAAACCTTTAAACTTCACATTTCTGCAGACTAAAGAGGAGGATATCCAGCAAGGCTTTCTGCCAGCTGCAAACCTGGGGGGCACTGGGCCTAAAATGACCCCCAAAAGCACTGTGGATTTATATTCCAGGTCAGTTAGTTAAAATCTCTCGATTTTTACAAACTTGCCTGAAAGGGATAATCAGACCAAGAAATACAGTTTTACTGATCTAAATGTGGAGAGAGTGAAAATGTTACAGCAGTCACACAAGGAGGATCCAAACGTACGACCATCACAGCCTCAGGTGACTCCATCCATGGTTTCTGTCTTTTGTCTGAAATGAGTGGAAACATAAAAATATCGGTTAGAGAACAGTGTGGAACCACACTCCACACATCAGCACAGAAACAAGAAGCTCTCAGTTTTCCTGAGGAGCCTGAACGCAGCACCTCTGCTTCTATTTTTTATTTTCTTCACTTTTTCCATCTCAGAGACACATACGCGCACACACACACACGCACAGGATCAGGCTGTCTGCTCAGAGTGAACAGAGGAATAAATCACTGCTGTGTTACTCACAGGAAACAGAAATCCTTGAAAGTGCCCTTAAAAACACACACACACACACACACACACACACACACACACACACACACACCCACCTGCTGTGAAGGCCAACAGGGATTTTCTGTATCCGAAGGTGTTGAAGGAGGTGAGCAAATGGCTGGAGAGGAGAGAGCGTGTGTGTGTGTGTGTGTGTGTGTGTGTGTGGTATTTTCTATATTCTTAGCTTCAGTTTGTTCTCTGTGGGTCTCTGTATTTCTTTACAGAGCCTTTCATGTTTTCATTGACAGTTAATCTGGTTTGAAGTTTGAGCTCCTGTTCTCCAGTGTTCTCTGGATGATGTTACTCCTGAATCTCCTGTTGTTTTGCTGCTGTCAGCTTAATAAAACTCCACCTTAAATTTTGTCATTTGAGTCTCAGTCTGTCTTTGGGTCCACCAGCCATCCTCGCTCTCAGACTCCTTCATGAGGAATGTTTTTTGGGTTTCTGAGTAGACATGAGCCTCTCAGGTCTGAGTGAACCCACAGAGTCTGCTGCTTGCACACAGAGCTGTTCCCAGGATTTTTTTAAATGGGGGACCAAGAGAAAATGGGGGGGGGGCTGCAGGAAACAAAAACATTTAACTACACTCAAAATTAGTGTTGAAAATGGGTGTAGAAAATGTTGGGTATGATTTCCAGGTTTGTGTGCTGAGTTCCTACATGACGTGGAGCTCCACAATACTTAAATGTTTGAGTTTTTAAAAATAAGAAAAACTTCTTGGTTTGGTAAAGGTTCCACTGAAGCAGCTTCATAGTGCATGAGTTCAATAATCAAGTATTGTGGAGGGTCGAGGCAGATGATCCACCGTAGTGACCCCAGAAGAGGAGGAGAAAAACAAAGAGAGCTGCTTGGTGATGAGACTTGCTTTTGTCAGGTGGTGGGAATCCAGGATCATTATGAGCAATAATATTAAGGACCTGATAGATTCATTGGTGTGTAATGGTGTGAATGAATTGCATACTGCTGAGAAGCTTCATCAATGAGAACATCACATCTGCAATTTATATTTAAAATCTATAGATTAAGAAGGAACTAAAGCTTTAAAATAGTTTGGAGTACAAACATCTAAAATATAGACAGCAGCAGAACATGGAAATACTGCAGTAAAGTACTTTAATAATGTAATCAGTTCTTCTTCTTCTTTTGGCTGCTCCCATTAGGGGTCGCCACAGCAGATCATCTGCCTCCATCTCACCCTATCCCTGCATCCTCTTCCCTCACACTAACCCTCTGCATGTCCTCCTTCACTACATCCATCAACCTTCTCTGTGGTCTTCCTCTTCTCCTCCTGCCTGGCAGCTCCATCTTCAACACCCTTTGTCCAAAATATCCACTATCCCTCCTCTGAACATGTCCAAACCATCTCAGCCTTGCTTCTATTACTTTATCCCCAAACTTCTCAACTTGCACTGTCCCTCTGATGTACTCATTTCCAATCCTGTCCATCCTGGTCACTCCCAGCAAAAATCTCAACATCTTCAATTATGCCACCTCCAGCTCTGCCTCCTGTTTTTTAATCAGTGCCACCATCTCCAGACCATACATCATAGCAGGTCTCACTACCATCTTGTAAACCTTTCCTTTCATTCTCGCTGCTATCCTTCTGTCACAAAGCACCCCTGACACTTGTCTCCACCCTGCCTGCCTTCACCTCTCTTGTGCTCGATCCTTTGCTTTGGATGGTTGATACTGAGTATTTATAACTGTCATAGTCCTTACATTAAAACTCCTTACTATCACCTCCACTCTCCTACCTTTCCTTCTCTCCTTCTGCCTTCTAATGAACTTTCCCCCTCTCCCCCTCCTTTGTCTTTGGTCAACAAAAGCATAGTTTCCACTGGCACCCTGTTGGCTAACGGCACCAGAGACGGTCGTTGTTAACCAGGGCCACTACCAATCCATTATGGAAGTTGTATTATGAAGCCACATATTTGATTTGGCAAAGATTTTACGCCAGGTGCCTTTCCTGACGCAACCCCCCATTTACCCAGGCTTGTGACTGGCACTAGGACTACACTTGCCCCTGTGGCTAGGTTCGAGTGTTCACTTACAGTAGAGTGCAATATAAGTACCAAGCAATTTCCTATTTTGCAATTTTAGTGAAACTTTTATTCAGTGATCACCTAATGGGTCTTCACCCAGACTGTTCTCCAGATCAACATTAAGGTTATATGTGCCATTGTACAAGCATTTTTCCATTTTCAAAGAGTGTTTGCATGCGCTCCTCTACCATCTAGCGCTAACATTAAAAATTACAATGCCACTTACAGTGCTCCAGCTCTTTATTTCAGAGGAGTAAGTCCTGAAAATGATTAAAAGATGACAAAACAGGAAAGAAATTTGTAAAAAAAAATTAAAGAGAATCGGGTTTAACTGAAACTTGTCTGTGTGTTTTAATCTGTAAATGGTGTAAATAGGTGGACAGTATTTTGAGTTTTTGTTCAGAAATGTGATTTTGGTTTTATTTCAGAAGCTTCAAGTCACTGCTTTCACAAGAGGCAGAATTAATTTACACTTTGCCACTCCCAGTGGGGACCAAATTACAGCTATTTCAATAACTGCAAGGAAAGCAGTTAGCACATACTTAGGACATAAGTTTTCAGAGGAATGTCACCCGACAAGAGCACAGGTCAGTTAGTGTGAGGTCAGTTAGGTAAAGACAGCTTATCACGGATGCGGCCTCACAGCATCACTTGCAGTCCGCAATGGCTGTTATCTAGCTGAACTGACAGAAACAAGGTCTGAACACATCCTTATCTCTACTCCCCCTCTCCACCGGCTCCTGCAACGAGACTGGTGGGTATTTGTTTATGGCAGATTCCATTTGGCACTCGTGTGAAATACTCTTGAGTCCAGACATTGTGGCAGATGAATCACCAGTGGTGTTATCACCAGCAGAAATAATTAACCTCACCTTTAGAAAATTTCTTTGTGGTGTGTGCCACGTGGCCAGTTCTTTCTGCAATTCTGATTTGTATTCCTATTAAAAGACACCCAAAAAGTGCAGATTTTAGTAATCTCAGGGTCACTTCTTTTTGCTGAGAATGTAGTTCTTTTAGTTAAGTCACACCGTGGCTAACAGTGGTCAGTGCATTGTTATCCCTCAGGCATGAAGTACTGTTTTCTCAAAGCAGCTGGCATGACAGTTGTCCTTTGGTGTCAGTGTCATCCCACACCTGGTCGTTCCAATGGTGAGACGTGACACATACTGACACTTTGTCAGAAACTCTTGCAGTGGAATTTGAATGCCCAAAGAGTAGGGCTGATGTTTTGGAGGGGCATCGTTGAAACAAAATATCAGCTTTTCATAAGCCAAGTACTGTGAATGCTTCAAGCTAACTAGACAACAAGTGAACAAAACGAAACACAGGGGGATGTAGAGACCTGACAAGGTAAACAGAATTCACAAGCATTGCTACTCCTCTTATAATACTGGTCAGATTTTAGTGAAATGTACACACAGTGATCACCTAACAAGTCTTTACCCAAACTGTGTTCCAGGTCAATATTATATTTGTCATATTATGGGCATTTTCCATTTTCACAAGAATTACTACTCTTAAGAGTATTGCTCTGGATGGTAATGTTGATAAAAAGTGTTTGTGTCTGTCCCTCTGCTTTCTACACATATGAATGCCATTATTACATTTAACCCTTAGCCAGGGTTAGGGCTAGACATGAACTAGGATCGTTGTTCTGGATGAGACTGCTTGTGAGCCTCCCTGACTTCTCAGTAGATTTAAATTTTTATTAGTTTGTGCAATATGGCCAACCGGTGACAAGAAAACATATCATTTTATTTCTGTACTTAATAACCTGTGAACTGTGATGGATTCTGAGCCAGACGAGTTACTACATCATAGACATTCTGGTTAATGTTCTACCTGTGACTTATTGGTTAGTGCTTTAAAGTTACTAAAATAAAAGTACTAGCATTAGACCTTTATTGAAATGGCTGAAATTTTCTTCAGAGGGGGTCTGGGCTCACTCTTAGGTAGATAGTGAAAAGTTTGGACATTTGAGCAGCTTAAAGTCGAGGTGTTTAAGCTTCTGATCTGGTTTCCGTCAGGGCACATCCAGGCATGTTCAGAAGGTACACTCCAGGAAAGACCTACAACGAGCTTGTCGGGGGGGGATCCCAATATGGCCTATAATGACCTGCAACAGGAAGAGTTGAAATGGTGTAGCTGGAGAGAACAAAGCATTCCTGCTGTGATTTTTGGAACCCAGACAAGAGTTAGATGTTACCAGACAAATTTCATTCAAAATGACCAACATGAGAAATAAGTGTTTTTCGAAGTTAGATTTTATGTGGCAATAGAATATACTTCTTGCAAACATTCAGATGTTGCTGTGGATTAGAGGATTTTGCTTTTGTGGGCTGAACTCGACAAAGAAAACATTGATGTGATGCCAACAAATAATAAAATCTCTGGTCTTAACTGTTTGAATATTTGCTATGACCCAGCGATATGTTCTTCTCTACTTTAAAGCAAGTTTTGGATGCTGCATATCTTAAGGTGTCTTCCGACAAGTCAAGGCCACACACGAAAAGTGCTTTAAAGCACTGGGAAAGTGAGAGAAACCACACCAGTGATGAGGAGCAGGGGAAATATGGGAGTGGGGGAGGTAGGGACTTAACTAGAGTGTGTTAATTTGTATCTGGAGTTGAGATGTCTGAGAGGAGGGCTGGATTAGAAAGCGGTGGTCCATAGAGGGAGATGCAGGGAGTCAGATTTCAGCTTTGCGAGGGCCCCTTGAGTCCCGATGCACTGAAGCTGCCTTTGTTTGACTGAGAACCAGAGAGAGAGAGAGAGAGAGAGAGACACGGGGCAAGAGAGAGGAGGAGGAGAGTAAGCAGTTTTTAGTTTGGAGTGAATGAGAGCGAAGCAGAGTGAGCTCCATCTCTCTCTCTCTCTGTCAGCACTACATATGAACAGGGCAACTTTAGTGAGAACCTAAAGTCACCATCACTAAAGATGACTGCACGGTAAATGAAACACACTGTGTTTTCTGTTGAGTAGTTAAATTGATTAACTTTCAGTGAGTTTTCTTACTCCTCAGTTGTGTTTTTGTGCAGCATTCTTGCCAGGCTCTTTGGATTATTTCTACTTGCCCTCCGGTTCTGCTGCCATTGCTCCTCTGCCTATCAGCTGCTGGACGGTATGTTCGCTCTGCCTGTTGACTGTTTATTGCTGGAAGTGTTTTTTCTGCTGTTAGTGAATATTTCTGCTGGCTCAGGGGTTTTCAGCTGTTGAATATAAATGATGGAATAGTCACACTCTAGTCCTGAAAGGAAATAAGTGCTCTTACTTTTCTGTTACTTAGAAAAGTTTGCTTAAATATTACTGTTATAAGTAAGCTTTTATTGGGAGATCATAAAATTTAAGATTTAATTAATATTACACTAATACAACTAGAGAAGTTTCATCTTATATATTTATATATTTCAGTATATTTAGAAAGGTACAGCAAGCTTTGTGTTAAAAAAATGTGGTTGCTGTTTCCCCTTTTCTCTTCAAATCCACTTGGGCCTTTACTCACATCTAGGTGATAATTAAAGTGAATATGTGGCAAGGACCCTGGAGATGTCTTGAGAAAATCTGAACCTGTGTTTTGAGGTGATGCTTAAAATGATTGCTCCATTTGACAAAACCAGTGCATACTAGGGCAATTTTATATTGGTGTGATAAGACCAGGTTCACTTGAGCAGGAAGTGCACTGAGGAGCCTTAAATGGCAAATGAAGCGACATTTACTGCTCTGTGCTGAGGAGGACAAGGATGGCAACCTCTGTGATGTAACTGCCACCAAGTTCTGAAGTTGATCTCTAATGAGGCATTTCAGCCTACCTGTCCATCTATCCACAAAAAGGCAAACTTAAGTTCTGATATGATCACAAGCCACTGGATCACTGTCATTTCTGGGCCCAAATGGCAAATCCTGCCACAAAAAACATTCTTTACTTGGGTTGGGATGATTCCAAAATCACTCTGCACAACACTCATTATAATGTGGATGAGAGGGCACCTCAACTTCTCAAACTCTTTGGGAAATTTGCAAACCAGCTCTTTAAAATTGATGACATCGATGCACATGAGGAGATTCCTCTGGGCTTCTGTTTTGTATTATTTCTTGAATTATTTCTTGGCTAACGTGAGCCCCTGTGTAATGCTTTGCTGTTTCTGCACACTGTTTTCACAGCTTAAACCTAGATTTTCTTTATAATGATTAATACATTACTGAGGACACTTTAACATGTTTCCAATTAGTGGTGGAAGGGCTGCAGATTTCCTTTTCCACTGCATTTGGATACAACTAAAAGCTCACAATGTGCGTATTGACTGACAAGTTCTGCACTCAGCAGTGCTGCATAATTAAGGGAGTGAAGATGATGTAATGCTGACTATTGGAAGGTGCATTTCATGGATGAAGGTCACTGTCAATTATGTCTAAGAGCCTCATTTTATTAGTTTTCATGCCGGCCTTCAGACAGACAGACAGGCCAATATGCCATCACTGCTTTCGTCAGTGTGCTGGAATCCAGCTTAGCATTTGCAGTTATCTATGAGGACATCTTGACCCATGATAACCACAAAGACCCTCATGTCACAAAAGCAGTATTGTCCAGGCTAAGCCAAATGATTACAGGGTCTCATTACCAAATGCAGACCCCCCCAGAGCTTAGTGATCTAGCTGATACTATTAAATAAATATAACAAGGGGCAGCTACCGGCTTAAAAAAAGTGTGACCACTCTGAATAAGTCTCCGTCCTGTTATGAGATAAGTAGAATATAATCATGTGGGAATAAAAACCAGTTTTAAATGTGGGGAAAAAACTTGATGGTGCTGGTGTGTGTGTGAAGAGGTGGGTGGAGTTAATTAATGTCAAATTTTTCTAAAATGTGATTTCATGGTCCAGTTTCCTCTACTGTAGATCTTGCAGATGTTGTCTGAGCCAGAGGCTCCATTCTCAGGCTGTTTGTGTGTTTGCCATTTTTATAATCCTCTACCATGATTCACTTTTTCAAGAGGGGGAAAAAAGCACAGTGTGCATGCGCATGCTGGCTCTCTTTGCCCGAGAGAGCACCAGGGACACATATTTCCAGGCTGCATGTTGTAAATATTCTGAAACAGAGCTGTCGCTGTGGCAACCTTCACATTTCTTTGCATGATTCCAGAAAAAAAGCTGATATAATCCTTTCCCTTAGTATGAAATAGTGCAAACTGCTTTTCTAAGCTCTGTCTGTTAATAACGTGGGATGATGTTTTTAGGGGGATGCAGGAGAATTAAGAGCTGGCAAGACAAAAGAAATTCCATGACTGGAACATAAGAGCTCTCTCAGTTTAGTTTGACAGAAAAACATTTTTTTTCTTGCAGTCTTGTGTTGATGAACACAGTATCTGTCACTGAATGACGGAATAGATGAAGCAAGCACTTACATTCTGAAGTCTTGTGTTTTGACCAAGTGGCAACCTCCAATGCTTAAAAAGCTAACCCAACACAGGAGTGCCAAAAACTGCAGTTTCTCAAATGGTTACTTGAGGCTTGTTCTAAAAGTCAGTCAACATAGAGTCCCATGTTAAAATGTCCAGCTTTATAGCACAAATAAACATGTTTATAGCCTATATAAAAAGCACCTATAGCTAGTCTCCCTTTGTAACAAATGGATTGTGTATAGCTCACTCTTCTAATGCTTAAAGTTAGAGTTCTGTTTAGCTCTAAAAAATCCAAGAGAGCTAGGTTCAGAGTTTAAAATGTGAGTCCACAAATAAATTGGTGATGTCCTGGTGTCTGTGTCCATGTTTTATATATAGGCTGTGGATTTAACCCAAACATAATATATTTGTAATTTAAAAGAATTAATAAATGAGTGTTGAACTAACTGAATAATGCAACTGAACTAAATAATGCACACGATGTTGTGCATTATGACTAAATATCTCCACATTGGTGGAAAAAATTCAGGCAACTGAGTTGCTAAAAAATGAGAAAATGTATGGATTTTCCAGTTTGCAGTGCAATATGTTGAGAACACAATGATTAAAAAAAGACACAAGTAAAAAAATTCACAAAAATGTATGACATGTCTTTGACACAAGCTCAGAAGCATCCAAACATCAGTTGATCTATAGTAATTGTTTTCATATACAAAAGAGTAATAAAAACATGCTCACCAGGGTATTTGCCACTTTGAATCTTCACTAATGAGTTCAACATTTAACAGACTGCATATACAGAGCAGCGTCCCTTTTTACATACTTTCATATGCCTATATACTGCAAAAGAACACACACATGCAAAATTGCATCTCATTCCTGGTGCTCTCCATCTGCTGACCACATGGTCATTGTTGTCTAATGATAATGGTTTTAATTATATGAAACAACATGAATGCCCTGAACAGTTCACTGTAAGGATAAGAAGATGATGTAGCTGATGAGGCAAGTCTGAGAGAATGCAGTTAATTGATTACATTGAGCTTTATTCTGAAGATGATGATGATATTAATTACACTGAGGACAAGGGTGATGCTGATGATGAGATGATTATTGTCATGATGCAAGTCCTTAGAGAGTGTGAAGGGTGTTGTTAGATGTATATTACCAATACAACAAAGAAGATGGCGGGAAACAACTTTATCTGGTTTGTACAAAACTCACATTTGACCTGCATATAAAGCTGGTGTGAATCAGAACATTTTGAGTCAGAAATGGACATCCATCCATCCATCCATCCATCCATCCATCCATCCATCCATCCATCATTTACTGTTTTTCCGGGGGTCTGGGATGGACCTCAAGTTCCATTAAACAAACAGAACAATTTCACAGAAATGGATTCTCACACCAAAATAAGCATATCTTTCTTTTGTTAACTGCAGAGATTTTTTTCTTTTCATCTCATACTTGTTCAGTAAAGGTCATCAGGGTAATGTGGGTCAGACTCTCATCAGAATTACACAGTCCCCTTGTCATAAAACAAGCTGCTTTAACTCAACTTAGCTCCTTAACTCCTAACCCCCCCAAGCTCCCCCTGCTTAACCCCCACCTGCTCCTCCTGTTTACATTGGACTCACTCACTCACTTCACTTACAGCACTTTATGTACAATATATAATTTATTTCATGCAAACCTGCACAGTATGTACTATAAATACTGTTATTATCATACTGCACATACTGTACATAATACTCTGTTTTTCAACTTCTGCCATGCTGTCTTTCTAATTGTCACACCACCTTTTGCCATTTTTAAATTTTTTTTTCATTTATTATTTATCTTTCTTTTTTTTTTGTTTGTTTATGTGTAAATACTGACTCTATTCTTTCGTTATGCTACTCTGTGCAAGCTGCTCTCCATGCCTTGAATTGCCCCTTGGGGACAAATAAAGTTTTTCAATTTGAATTTGACCCTAAGACTGTCATTGGCCAAAGAACCAGATATTCAGTTGAGAAAATCAAAGTATAAAAGAGTTGGTTTAATTTAATTCCATGGAATGTTATAACTTCTCCAAAGGCTACTGTGGAGTGAAACCACTAAAGGGGGGGTACAGCATCAGTCTTGTTTACATGACTTGGTAGGAACCACAGCATGTGAAAAGTTGTGTAATACTGTTTGTGGCTCCAGCATTAACTGCACAGTGATGATAAATTTCCTAAGGTCATGTCATGCTTCATCAGTGTCAGATGGGGACTTCAAGCAGGATGAAAACATTGCAAATGGAAACAAGTCTTAGTGGAAATCCCAGACTTCTGTATGTTCTAATTTTAGCTTGACCCTGTTGAATCAATGCTACATTAGCCAATTTAGAGAGGAAGAGGATGTGAAGCAAAAGACCTCTGCAACTGTCAATACATTTAAAGTAGTTGTCCAGCCAAGGACATCTGGTGATTTATGAATGTGAACTTCTAAAACTTGACAGATGCTGTCACATTCTGCTGCAAGAATTTATCACAGTGGGTGTTGGACTCTGCAAAGGCTACCTTTTGTCACTGATTCTGTTCATAATTTTTATGGATAAAGTTTCTAGATGCAGCCAAAAGCAAGAGGGTGTCAGTGGTCTCACATCTCATCTCCGCTTTTTGCAGATGATTTGGTTCTGTTGGCTTCATCCAAAAACAACCTCCAGCTTGCACTGTGATAGTTTGCAGCTGCATATGAAGTAGGTTGGATGAGAATTAGTTGGAAAAGGGTTGAGTGCCGATTCCGGGGTGGGAATGAGTTCCTGTTCCAAGTGGAGGAGTTCAAGTATCTCAGGGTGTGGCTCATGAATGGGAGACTGACAGAATAGTGCAGTGTCCCTAGTAATGCAAAGGCATTACGGGTTTGTTACGGTAAATGGAGAGCTGAATGTGAAAGTGAAGCTGATTTACCAGTTGATCTATGTTCCTACCCTCATCTGTGGTCATGAGCTCTGGGTAGTGAGTGAAAGAATGAGCTCACATATAAAAGTTACCAAAATGAGTTTCTACCAAATAGTGACTGGGTTCTCCCTTAGAAATAAGGTGAGGGGTTTAGAGTCAAGCTGGTACTCCTCCACATCGAAAGGAGCCTGCTGAGGTGGTTTGGATCTGGGAGGCAAGCCTCCTGGATGCCACCTAGATAAGGTGTTTCAAGTGTCTGCAGCTGGGAGGATGCCCTGGAGTAAACTCAGGACAACCTGAAGAGATTGTATCTTTCATCTGGCTGGTGAACGGTGTTCCCTGAAAAGAGTTGGAGGTGATGGCCGGGGAGAGGGAAGTCTGGGTGTCTCTGATAGACTGCTGGCCCTGTGTAAACCTTTCGTTTCTTAAAATGCCTGAATTGATTTTGTATTGTTGTAAAACTTTAAAATTTTTCACTCTGTTACAGAGAGAGGTTTTATTTTCTCTTGTTTCTAATGAAAAGCTGTCTAGAAATTTGATACATTTTTGGAGCTACTTGCAGTAAAAAAGCAAAAGGCGGCTGATTAATCCAGCTTAATGAGAAGTTGATGAACTTCATAGCAAGAAGAATCATCAACACTTATAGATTATCTCTTTATAGTAGTTATAATGATAGACATGTGCTGACAATGACTACAAGGAAGTAATGTGTAAACCTTCCACATCCATTTGGTCTTGATTTTGACTCGATGAGATCCTGGTTTGGCTTCAGTTTCGATGTGGGTCATCTAGACTGTGGGCCCAAGCAACTTTTGATTAAGATTGTAATTCAAACTCTTTCATAGGGAGATTCTCAGTCCTGTCCAAAAGTGATTTCATGGCTGAGCAAGAGAAAAAAAACATATGCAACACTGGAGGCTTTTAAAGTCTGTAACATTTTCCTACAAATGAATGTCCACTTTGTTTCCATCCACAAGATGACGTAGGGCACAAGTGAGTCAACTTACATCCACTTTACATTTTTCACACACAATACTGAGTAAGTGTTTTTTGAAAAATATCACAACAATGAGCTCTGAGCACCAAAGCTGTCACCATATAGAAAACAACCAGGTGATATCACTCTGAGTACCACTAACTCTTAAGAGAGGCCAGCTGTTTCTTTGTGCTTATAATCTGTGACAAATTTATAAATGGTTTGTCTAAGTTTCCACAGAATAAACGTTGCTGTCGTCACTATATTATGTGGTAATGAGATAACTACTGATATTAATGTTTTCCTATGAGATGATGCTCACATGAACAGAAATTAACTGTTGAATGCAAACCCATAACAAAAACAATTTTATTTTAGTTTGCTAATGCAGTCACTCATACACTTTTTGTTTTTGGCTCAAGAAAAGTTCATGAATCTGAATTTCTGGACTGTTTGGTTATAGGTCATATATTTTTGCATAATAAAGAATCAACGAGTCTATATTGACCACAGGTATTAATATGAGTGTGAGTGGTTATTTGTCTTTCTGTGTATGCCCTGGGACAGACTGGCAATCTGTCCTGGGTGTATCGTATCTCCCACCCTGTGACAGCTGGAATGGACTCCAACCCCCGTTACCCTGGACTGGACAAGCAGATGAAAATGGATGGATGGATTACAAATATTACATTCCACCACTATAAAACAAAAACAGAAAATGCATGCCCCCAGAGTTTGTGCCACTGATATCTGGGTCTCGTCTCGTCTCGTCGTCTACCGCTTGTCCGGGGGTCCGGGTCGCGGGGGCAGCAGTTCGAGAAGAGAAGCCCAGACTTTCCTCTCCCCAGCTACCTCCTCCAACTCTTCAGGGGGGACACCCAGGCGCTCCCAGGCCAGCTGGGAGACATAGTCTCTCCAGCGTGTCCTGGGTCTTCCCCGGGGTCTCCTCCCAGAGGG
>VUQH01089381.1:5101-15488 GCA_015106775.1 Etroplus canarensis | reverse complement strand
AAAAATAGGGAGCCAAAACAAACAAAGAGCTAGGGGTCCAGGTGGCCAAGAAATGGGGAGAAGAAAAGGACTCGTGGCACCCAGCTCAGCGGCACTGAAGACCGCCCCTGAAGAGAGGCCACCCTCCATGTGACTGAGGCGAGGTCTGGCACGGAGACCAACCCTGCTCGGGTGGCCGGCGTGGAGACCACCACTCGGGTGATCAAGCACAGGGGCCCGGAGACCACCGTTCAGGTGGCCGAAAATTGAGGCCAAAAGGCTGCCGCCCAGGCTGCTGGACATGGGGGCCGAAAGACCAGCACTCAGGAGGCCGAACGTGGCAGCCAGGAAACCACCGCTCTGATGGCTGGACATGGGGGACAAGAGGCCGCCCCAGGGGGCCGGACACAGAGGCCTGGAGACCATCGCTCTGGTGGCCGAACATAGCGGCCAGAGAACCACCGCCCTAGTGGCCGGACATGGGGGACGAGAGACCGCTGTTCAGGGGGACGGACACGGAGGCCTGGAGACCACCGCTCTGGTGGCCGAACGCAGAGGCCAAGAGACCATCGTTCCGGTGGCCGAACGCAGAGGCCTGGGAGCCGCTGCTCTGGAGGAGGCGACGGAAGGCCCACCTCTGCTAGGGAGGGTAGAGGCACAGGCCTCTTCACAGCCAGAGGTGGAAGGGACACCGGCCACTCCATCGCCAGCAGAGGTGGGGGCACGGACAGCTCCACAGCCAGAGAAGGTGGAGCAAATGAGAACCTCTCCTCGGCTAAAGGAGGCGGAGAAGACACAGACCGCTCCTCCGCTAGAGGTGGCGGAGAAAACACAGACCGCTCCTCAGCTGGAGGAGGAGAAGGCGACAGGGAACACTCCTCGGCCAGAGGAGATGGAAACACGGGCCTCTCCTTGGCTAAAGGAGGAGAGGACCTCTACTCAGTGTGAGGAGGAAGCCACAGGGGCCACTTCTCAGCCGGGGCAGGAGAAGCTGGTGGCTGCAGATCTGCCAGGGACTTGGACTTCTCCTCTACCAGAGGTGGAGGAGACAGGCGGAAACCCTCCTTGGTTGGAGGAGGCAGGCAGAAGCACTCCTTGGGAGGAGGAGGTGACGTGAAGCACTCCTCAGGGGGAGGAGGCGATGCGAAACCCTCCTCGGGAGGAGGAGGCAGCAGACAGGGGCACTCCTCAACCGGAGGAGGCAGCAGACAGGGGCAGCATGAAGCACTCCTCGGCCAGAGGAGGAGGCGACGGGGACCACTCCTCGGCCAGAGGAGAAGGGAACGGGGACCAATCCTCGAGGAGGCAACCCAGAACTCTCCTCGGGTGGAGGAGGCAGCGTGAAGCACTCCTTGGGTGGAGGAGGCAGCCAGAAGCTCTTCTCACCCGGAGGAGGCAAACTACAACTCTCCTCAATTGGAGGACGGGGACAGAAACTCTCCTCGGGTGGAGGAGGCAGCCCAAAGCTCTCCTCGGCCGGAGTGGAAGAGAGATGGCTCCTCACGGCACAAGGAGGGAGCTTCCCCAAGGTAGGGGGCCAGGAAGGAACCAAATAGAGCAATAGGGGCGCCACGGAGGGCTAGCAAAATGCAACGGAGTGTGAGCAAAACGCCTCAAAGGCGACTGCAGGCGGGCAAAGTGCCGCACTGGCGGCTTTTGGTGGGTTAAGCACCACGAGGGGTGAGGAAAACGCCTCAGCGGTGGCTGCAGGCAATGGGAGCGCCGCAGCGGCAGATGTAGGTGGGCTAAACGTCATAGTGGTGGCTGCAGGCGGAGAAAAATCCTCACTGGGGGAGGGAGCTCTGCCAAGGAACCACAAACAGACAACCCCGGGTTCAAACAGAAAGGGGGGGGTGAACACAGAAGGAGGCCCTAAACAGAAAAACACAAGAGGGGAGCCCTGACTCAGAAAAACACAAAGGGGGTTCAAATTCAGAAACACAAAGAGGGAGCATAAACCAAAAACACCAGAATGAAGCCCCAACGAAAAAAACACCAAAAGACTGGAGCCCACAGTCTGCAAAAGTTCTTAAACGACCATCAACAGTCCTTAAAGAACCGCGTGCAGCCACTGATTTGTGAGACCCCAGCAAAGAAAAACCCACACACTGCTGGGGCTCATGAACTAAAAAACAGCCTCTAAGTCCAAAGGGGAAAAGCTAACTAGAGGTTCCAAAAAAGAAAAACTCAGCCGGGACATGAGAAAAGAAAAACTTACTTGGGGCTCAGTCTCTAGTGGCTGCACCGGTGATGAGAGTCCAGACGCAGCTGGCTGCTGGGGCTGCCCCTGCAGCTCAGCCTCAGGGAGCGCTGGGGGGTCGGGCTGCCCCTGCAGCCCAAGATCCGGTGACCACTCCGGCTGAAGCGGTGGCTGATCCACTTCGCTCACCTTATCAGATGCCGGCAGCCCAGGAATGCGCCGCTCCTCCGATGTCGGAAGCTCAGGAGCGCCCCGCTTCTCTGTGGCCAGCAGCTTGGGTGAGCGTTGCTTGGGGAGGTGCTGTCTGGAGCGCCGTTTCCTTCTGCCGGTCGACCCGGGAACTGGGTCGGACTGCACCTGCTGATCTGCTGGCGGGTGTTCTGCTGGTGGCTGCTCTGCTGGCAGCTGCTGCTGCTCTGCTGGCTGCTCCAAAACGTTCCTCCTCGGGGCAGGAACAGGGCGAGACTCAAAGATTCTCCTCCTCGGGACGGGGACAGGTGAAGCTGCAGCTCCACCCAGCATTGCCTCCGACGCGCAGGAAGGTAGCGATGGGGCAGGAGTGCTGAGGAGCATAGATGTAGGACCAGAACACGGGGACAGAGGGGCACCAACCCGAGTTTCCTCCATCACGCAGGTTGGCAGCAATGAGGCAGGGACGCTGAGTGGTGCGGAGGCAGGGGAATCTGAGTGGTGTTGGCGGGGCTGACGCTTCTTCCTTGAAAGCGAAGAGGGAGAGGAGGAAGTAGTTTCAGCCAGGCTGGAGGTAGGTACGGCAGCATGGTGAAGACTAGCTGGCTGACAGCTGAGCCAGCCTGTCCTCAGAGCAGGTGGAGCACAAGACTGGAAACCAGGCATCGAGGGGGCAGAGCGTCCCCCTGGACCACATCTCCTGGAAGGGGGCCTCAAGGCCAGATGAGTGCTCCTGAATATTGGCTCATACTCAGGGGCGAGCCACGGCTTAAGCTCAACAGTCCTCTCCAGGAAGGAAAGACACGCCTGCTGGCTTTCCCAAAGCTCACAGTCTGCTGGGTCCACTAATGGTCGCGTCATTCTGTCATGGTTTGCCATTCGTGAGTGTGGTGTGGACCAATGTGCAGGACCGCAGACCTGACTGAAGGTAAAAGGCTTTTATTTTTGTCCAAGATAACAAAGAACCATAAGTCCATGAAAAATCCCTGGAAACATGAGTGGGCTGAAGACACAGGGAGACAACCAGTATGACGCAACAACGAGCAACACGGAAGATGGGACTTAAATAGACAAAGACAGACCAATGAGCAGACGACAAGTGGACAGGGGCACAGCTGGGACAATCAAGACAGGGGAAACAAAACAGGGACTAAACAGACTACCAAAACAAGACAAGACTTGATGCAGACAGAGACGAAGACCACTAACAGAGGAAACAGGCGAGGCACAGGGCAGAAGGGAACAAACAGAACTCAAAAATTAAACACAAAAACCCTAACTAAAATACGGACCATGACAGACACCACCAGCACAGGACTATGGGACAGAGAAGACTGAATTTAATGACAGGGAGCAGTAGCAAATAAATGCATGGAGAGTGAAAAGAGGTGGGTGGAGAAGGAAGGTCCATCACAAGAAGTTCCCCCCAGCCGCCTGTAGCCTGGTCCTGGTACAGTTAGCCAAACAGATTAAGAAAGTTGCCTCCTTGGCTCGGTAAATTTCCCCAACTCCTCTCACTCTTCAAAACTACATAATCATAGGCATTAAAGATTACTGAGCACTTGCTAAGATGTGCATGGAGGGGACGACGAATGCTGGTATTTTCTCCTTCAAAAAGAAGCACTTGACCATTGTTGTTGTGCTGGATTCATTTCCACTCCAGGTCTCTTTTTTATTCCATTTAAGACAACAATGCTCCATCTTGTTTGATTTTTTTAGTTGTAGAACAAATCTCTCTTATTTTAACCTTGCAGTAGACAGGTTAGACACATGACCAAAGTGCTCTACATTGCTTTGACAAGCAGAGATGGGTACTCTCCTCCAACTGTTTTATTGCACCTAATAATGCTGTAAAGCTTCAGGCCCTCCTTTGTAAATACCCTGAAGGAGGAACTGCCATGGATTCTTTGATTTGTTAGAATCATTAAAAATGTACAAAATATCCTGCGTTTAATGGGATCAACATCAGCACTGGTGTGTTATGAGCCGTTGTGAGCATTAAAATGTTTTTTTGGTGCGGTTATCTTGGTGATATATCATTAGATAAACAGGATATTCTGGTCTTTGCTCAGCCTGAAGCTGATTTCAGTCCTACAGCTTTGTAAAGTTGCAGTCAAACAACATATATCAGTTTAAACAAGTTGTTCATGTGGCTGCTTGCAACTCGGGGAAGATGGATCTTTTTCATTTTGTGTCTAAGCCGTCCCCCGCATGATGCATTTTTAAAAAAGCTAAAAATTTGACTTCCGTGATGAAACAGATTTTGGATTTGGAATGGCCCATGTGGTAACAGTAATTCATGGTGCTAATTCATTTTTTAGGTTTTTAAAGTTATGGAGTTTTCTATCAAAGTGTTCACATGGTAAATGTCTCTAAAAGGATCTGATGGGACGCGTCCAAAGTTGCATTTCTCACCTACTGGTACAACCAAAAGTAAGTCGCGTTTTTCTTTTAGCTCATCTTTTGGCCACTTTCAGAGG
The DNA here is from genome assembly GCA_015106775.1 of Etroplus canarensis. Taxonomy (NCBI): domain Eukaryota; kingdom Metazoa; phylum Chordata; class Actinopteri; order Cichliformes; family Cichlidae; genus Etroplus; species Etroplus canarensis. Next base: position 10,640 of record VUQH01089381.1, on the reverse strand, counting down.
AAAATATGTCGCTCTGTATTTTTTCACACTTATGTTCACCAGCGAGTTCCCAGCTTTGCTGAAAAGTTGCTTGGTGCCAAGAAAAAAATGCTTCCTGATTTTGCTGAAAATACTGTTGGTGAAAAAAGAGAGACTTTTTCTTCTTCTTCTTCTTCTTTTGACTGCACCCGTTAGGGGTCACCACAGCGGGTCACCTGCCTCCATCTCGCCCTATCCCTTGCATCCTCTTCCTTCACACCAACCCTCTGCATGTCCTCCTTCACTACATCCATGAACCTTCTCTTCTTCTCCTGCCTGGCAGCTCCATCTTCAACATCGTGCTCCATTTCTCTTCCTACCTACACCTTAGTAGAACAGTTTGAATCCACCTCCTGGCCCTGCTTCCCCTCCACCTGGTTTCCTGCACACACAATATATCTACCTTCCTTCTCTGTCATATCAGCCAGACTTTCATTCCTCTTCTCTCCAGTGCATACATCCACCTCTCCAGAATCTCCTTGACCTGCTTCCTACTCTCACTACAGATATCAATGTGGTCTGGAAACATCATAATCCATGTAGACTTCAGTCTGACCTCATCTGTCAACTGTTCTGTCACCACTGTTTTCATACATGCCCTGCACCACCCTCACATACTTCTCTGCCACTCCTGACTTCCTCATACAATACCACAGTTCCTTTAATAGCACTCTATCATATGCTTTCTCTAGATTCACAAAGACACAGTGCAACTCCTTCTGACCTTCTTTAGACTTCTCCATCAACACTCTCAAAGTATCTGTTGTACTCTTTCTCAGCATTAAGCCCTACTGTTGCTCGGTGATCTTCATGTCTTTTCTTATCGTGTTAAACAGCCTCTTTCATAGACATCTCCATACCTCCACAGGTATGTAATTTGGACCAGCCGCCTTTCTGATTTTCATGCTCTTCATAGCTGCCCTCACATCCTCCTTACTAATACTCTGCACTTCCTGATTCACTATCTTCCCTCCATCTCTCTCACTGACCAGCTCCTCAGAACACTCTTCACTCATTAGAACATTTCCATCTCTATCCTTAATCACCCTAACCTGCTGCACATCCATTACAGCTTGATCTCTGTCTAGCTAATTGATACAAGTCCTTCTCTCCTTCTTTAGTGTCCAGCCTCTCATACAACTCACTATTACCCTTTTCCTTTGCCATTTGTCTTGTTGCTGTGTGCCTAGATCCCAGTATTGCTGTCTACTTTCTTTATCTCCCCAACTATCCCACTTCTCCTTTGCAGGCAAAAGTGGCCTGAATCCAATTGTTTTGTCCATATGTGACCCACGTCTGATTTGTTTATGATAGTCTGAACAGATCCAGAACCAGATCTGAATTTTTTAAAAATCATGTTCAGGCCACTTCCATATGTGGTGCTAAATCAGATCCAATGTTTTTTAAAGTGACCTCAGAGTGAATGGTCATGTCACACTTTAGCTGACTTTTATGCCACTGAAGTGAGAAACACATCTGCGCAGGAGGAGGTGAAATGCAGCAAAATCAAATGGTAAAAATGCTCAAAACAAGCATGGCAGACAGCATTGATAGAGCTAGTTACCGGAAGAAAGTGAACTTGTACTCTCATGCTGATATGTGTAACATCCATATTTATTACCAATAAACACAGCATGCTGTGTGTGATGTCACTTTTTCTTCTGTGAGGTATGTCACTTCAGGGCCAGAGACTGTTCACCCTGGAATCTGATGGCGGTCGCATTTAAATTATAATGCGAACGACCAAGCAAAAAATCTAAATTGCCTGCAGTTGGAACATAGTCTCAATGACATCTATATGACATCACTACATGAACCTGGTTATACTTTGATATAAATACAGCATGCTGCTGCAGAAGGCTAATTATTGCAAATAGAGAAAAAATGTTTGAACACAATCAGCACTAACTCACAGTCTGTGTCATGTATCAGTATAATGGTTAAGCGGTTAGCACGGCTGCCTCACAGCAAGAAAGTCCTTGGTTTGAATCCAGGTAGGGCCTTTCTTTTCTTGCAGGTTTTCTCTGGTTTCTCCTGCCACTGAAAAACATGCAAAGTGAATGCTGCTTGTGTCAGCCCAGGATACTCCTGCAAAAACAGAGTTTCATTCCCTGGTAAAAGGAAGGTTCAAATGTGACTCCATTCAAAATTTTTGGCAGCTACAGTACATGACATCAAACATTATCTACAGTAACAATTGTATACCACAAGATGGAGCCAGTGACACAGGTTACCTCCTGATTTCAGAGTCAAAAGATTTGATGGATACATTTAATCTTTCAGCTGTTACATGTTGTCAGAAACCTCTCTCCTCTGTTGGATTCTTAATTCAGTCACATCAGAGCAAATACACAAGAAACACAGATTTTGGATTCACTTTTAGAAAACTTTATTTTCAGCTTTGTTACAGACAAACACCCAAAAACAGAAAAGACACTGCAGAGTCAGTGTGAGAAACAGTTTAGGTTGCTTCAGAATCACAGCAATAATTCACTACAGTCATGAACGATAATCATGAGCTGCTGACAGAGAATTGTGCTGCTTTTTATTAGACACGTTGATTAAAATCTGAGTACATTAGGAAGTAAAAACAGCTCCTGAAAGGAATTCTCATGACTTTATGGCTAAAAGTTTCAAGCAGGAAAGTGTGTGAACTCTGTTATTCAATTTGGGAGATGGACAATTCAAAATCTGCAAAGCTCTGACAGACAGTTAGCAAACACATATAACATCACAGAATTAAGCACTGCTACTACCAATATTTACATGCTGCTAAAAAGTTCTGTTGCAGTGACAGTTACACAAGCTGTACACACCTCAAGATAAGTATTCATACACAGCCAGGAAAGCTTAACTGGCTCAACTTGTGCCATGATGTGAGACAAGAAACTACACCGGCTAATTAAATGCATGGAAACAGAAAGATTTCTTCTAGATTACATGAGAACATAAAAGCATTATTTCAACTGTTTCAATGTCCTAATGAACAATTAAACACTTAACATTTAGGGTTATTTTGCAGAGTTTCCCATTACATTTACTAAGGTTTTAGAATCTTATTGACCTGGAAACTCATGCATATTACACAGCTGGACTTCATGGATTTAAATCATGTCATCAGAAACAATATACAATAAATTTCTAAGCATATTTTTCCTCTTTCTTCTCTCATATTTCTTGGCCTTGTTAAACTTTAACATTCCTTTCAATTTGCCTGTTATATTTAACTCTTCCTCCAGCTCTATAATGTTTCTTACTTATATTTTTATTTATCCAGGCACAAATAAAGACACAACTGTGATACAATTTACTGTCTCACTGCAGAACTGAATAAAACATTAAAACTGAATTCTGTGAAGCCTGATCTCAAGGTTTTTAAGTGTGACCCGGCATCCAGAAGCGGGTCTGTTCAGATGTATTGTGTGGATGCACTGATGTTGTTTTTGGTCATGACACACAGTAAAGGCCTTTCCACACTGTTCACGGCTGAATGGTTTAACTCGAGTGTGGATGAGCTGATGTCTTTTTAAGTGACCAACTGTAGTAAAAGCCTTTCCACACTGACCACAAACGAAAGCTTTAACTCCAGTATGGATGAGCTGATGTGTTTGTAAGAGACTAATTTGAGTAAAAGCCTTTCCACACTCACCACAGATGAAAGGTTTAACTCCGGTGTGGATGAGCTGATGTTTTTTTAAGAGACCAATAACAGTATAGGCCTTTCCACACCAATCACAACTGAAAGGTTTAACTCCAGTGTGGATTAGTTGATGTGATTTTAAGGCACCATTTTGGGTAAAAGACTTTCCACATTGCTCACATCTGAAAGGTTTAACTCCAGTGTGGATTAGCTGATGTGATTTTAAGGTAGCATTTTGGGTAAAAACCTTTCCACACTGACCACAACTGAAAGGTTTAACTCCAGTGTGGATGAGCTGATGGCTTTTTAAGCTATATCTCTGGGTAAAAGACTTTCCACACTGATCACAGCTAAATGCATCAACTCCACTGTGGATGAGCTGATGGCTTTTTAAGCTATATCTCTGGGTAAAAGACTTTCCACACTGATCACAGCTAAATGCTTTAACTCCAGTGTGAACGAGCTGATGTCTTTTTAAGTGACTACGGAAGGTAAAAGCCTTTCCACACTGATCACAGCTAAATGCATCAACTCCACTGTGGATGAGCTGATGGCTTTTTAAGCTATATCTCTGGGTAAAAGACTTTCCACACTGATCACAGCTGAATGCTTTTACTCCAGTGTGGATGACCTGATGTCTTTTTAAGTGACTAACTCTAGTAAAAGCCTTTCCACACTGATCACAAGTGAAAGGTTTAACTCCGCTGTGGATCAGCTGATGTCTTTTTAAGTGACCAATATCAGCAAAAGCCTTTCCACACTGATCACAGCCAAAGGGTCTGTCCCCACTGTGGATGTGTTGGCGTCCGCTGAGTTTTTCCTTCTCAGTCAAAATCTCTCCACAGGGGTCACAACTGTGTGGTTTATCTGTCTTTGTTGGTGTTGGGTGACTTTCGCTGGCATCAGAGTTCTGAGGTTTCAGCTCTTTTTTGCTCCTTTGCTCCTATAGTGACAAAAAAACAAAACAGTGAGATAGACTTAAAGAACCCGTATAAGCTACAGGGTCTTTGAATTCAATTCAATTTTACATCAAAGGTTTTTAAAAAATTAACAATGTGTGGATATCTTAGATTTTTAAGAATACTACTGTATGTTCAGGCCTCTCTGAGCAAATATAACTCTGCTATTGAGAACATGTTGCTCCCTTGCAGCAGGTAATAAAATCCTTAAAGATGATTCCTGCATTTGTCTGATGGTTTTGCTTTAGTTTTGAAACCTGAGTAACAGCAGTGAACAGTTCACAGTCATATTTTTGTCACCTCACTCGAAGAAGTCATTTTCTTCTCTGCAGTGGCTGAGCTGTTCCTCTGCACCTCCATCACACTCTTCTCCTCCTCACCTGTTACATCAAACACATTTTATTTATTTTAACTCAGCAATGAAGCATCAAAGTGTCTGATGTGTTTCTCAACACAAAGTACAAATTTCAACCCAAAGTTTGTGTTTTAGTTGGTCATTCCATTAAAAAAAAATCAAATATGAAAAACGTTTCCACCTGACCCCCACAGAATTAGCTGAAAACCAAAATAAATAAATAAAATCTTCTCAATGTATAACAAGTTTATCTGCAAAGTATTTCTACAGGGGTGTACTGCTGGCCTCACCCTTAGAGACAGGGTGAGGAACTCAGTCATTCGGGAGCGGCTCAGAGTAGAGCTGCTGCTCCTCCCCATCGAAAGGAGCCAGTTGAGGTGGTTCGGGCATCTGATCAGGATGCCCCCTGGACGTCTCTCACTGGAGGTGTTTCGGGCACGTCCCTCTGGGAGAAGACCCCGGGGACACACTGGAGAGACTATGTCACCCGGCTGGCCCGGGAACGCCTTGGTGTCCCCCCCCCCCCCCCGAGGGGGGGGGGGGGGGGGGGGGGGGGGGAAAGACTTG
>VUQH01089380.1:0-35020 GCA_015106775.1 Etroplus canarensis | reverse complement strand
CCATGGGATCCTGAATACATACTTGAGCCCTGACCAAACTTCAGTATGGTAGACCATATGGAGATGTTGTACTGTAACTGTTATGCAAACATTATAGCAATTATTGATGGAGCTGAAGATTTCTTGACATTGTCCCTTCTTCTTCTTCTTCTTCTTCTTCTTCTTTCGGCTGCTCCCGTTAGGGAGTCCCTCCTCTGAACATGTCCAAACCATCTCAGCCTTGCCTCTCTGACTTTGTCTCCTAACTTCTCAACATGAGCTGTCCCTCTGATGGACTCATTTCTAATCCTGTCCATCCTGGTCACTCCCAGGGAAAATCTCAACATCTTCAATTCTGCCACCTCCAGCTCCACCTCCTGTCTTTTTGTCAGTGTCACCGTCTCCAGACCATACATCAAAGCAGGTCTCACTACAGTCTTGTAAACCTTTCCTTTCACTCTTGCTGCTATCCTTCTGTCACAAATCACCCCTGATACTCATCTCCACCCACTCCACCCTGCCTGCACTCTCATCTTCACCTCTCTTTTGCTCTGTCCGTTGCTTTGGATGGTTGATCCCAAGTATTTAAACTCATCCACCTTCACCACCTTTACTCCTTGCATCTTCACCATTCCACCTGCCTCCCTCTCATTTATGCACATGTACTCTGTCTTGCTTCTACTGACTTTCATTCCTCTTCTCTCCAGTGCATACCTCCACCTCTCCAGGCTCTCTTCCACCTCCTCCCTACTCTCACTACAGATCACAATGTCATCTGAGAACATCGGTCCCAAGCCTGGGTAAATGGGGAGAGTTGCATCAGGAAGGGCATCCGGCATAAAAACTTAGCCAAATCAAATATGTGTAAGCTCAAGTTCTGAATAACAATCAATAATTCCTATCACAACAGGATCACAGTAGGTTTAACTGTGTGCACCACTGGCTAAAGCTTGAGACAATGAAATCTCTGTGAGATACACCTGTTAATATAAGACAATTATTAGACAAAAATAAGTTGGCTATGACGATTTTAATAAGTTGCCTTGAGTTTTAAAGTTGATGTAACATCCTAATGCAAGTAAGTTAGTCTATATGCTTCCAGCTCTTTGTTCAGTTTACTCTGAACTTTTTGACCATCTTCTACAACAGTGCAGCCACACTGATGACTTTTTTAACATGGTGTTATTTGTTTGGAATGTAAAATAAGTTAGACAGTCTCTGGTAGGTTGGGCTAGTTCTTCTAGATTTTTCATAACACCCAGTTTTTCACAGGTAATCATTTTCATGAAGTGATTTTGTCCCCATGAAACTAACACCAGAACTTGGTCAGATGAGACTAAACTGACCAGCTGACCTGGAAATTACCGCCTGAGTTTTATATGCCAGTTTTTACTTTGAATCTCTGAGATATTTCACAGAATATTTTTTGTTTTAATACAAAAGTTCAGGCTATAATTTTCACATAATGAAAATGAGAGATTTAAGGGAATGTACCAAGGCTTCCTAGGGTTCATTTAATTAAATCAATATTCTTCTATTATCAGCATTTTGCTCCATGCTGTGAAATGATTTGTCAGTCATCTGCACATTTTTGAAATAGAAGATTTTTTTGCTTGCTTGTTTAGCCTGAAACATGATTAGCTAAAAACAAATGTGCCATTTTGTTGCATATATACGTATAAACTTAATTTTTTCAACAAATGCAGGTTTCTTCATTTGAGACACACCTCAAGTAAAGGGTTATCATTAATTTGACAAAGAAGAACGCCTTTGAGAAGAATCAATAGGGATATGTTGACCTCATTTTAGTGATGCACGCGCACCACAAAACCTAAGGTGAAGATAAGTGTTTACCTAGGGAAATACAAATGCTAAAAAATGATCATGGTACGAGAGAGGGCATAATGAGCATTCCCATGGTGCCGATTAAGGTGGACAAGATAGATCAAAAACTCCTCTACTATTCTTTAATGGAGAGAAGTTGGCCTATCTTTGAAAAGTGCAGAGCTCGCCCAGACCCAAAGGCCTTGGTGACCCAGTTAGTGAGTCCCTGTGGTAGGTTTCAGTTGTTCTTCTGACAGGCTCGCCTCACATGTGAGCTCTGTTTTTAGCTCCTTCACTTCCTATCTGACTCTCACACTGCTGCTCACTCCACTCTGTATCTCTGGTCTCTGCCTCCTACTCCTACATTATCTGCCCAGTTTCAGTGTGCAGGTAACAGGGTTTGCATGTACAATGATCAGTCAGGCTCACCATTTGGCTACATAGCCTTTGCACGGGTATATGTATTTGTTTGCAAAAATGTGTGGGCTCCTCATGCATACCAAGTTTCTGTTTAAACTAAGCATAATTCTAAGAATTGTCTATTCAGGAAGTGCTTTGAGGTCATGTCTGGGCAGGTGAGTGCGCTTTTGTATTTATGTGTGTCACAAATGAACTCATCAGATGACGACTGTGGGGGCCTGAGAACTGTCACGAAGAAGGAACGCCACCTCCTGCAACAAAATGTGACAAGTGTGTTATCCCTCTCGTTGCTCTGATCTGTTGCTGTTGTGCTGCTGCATGATCATGAAGGCTCACAGTGCACTCACAGAAGTCATGAAATACTGTTCTTCTTCACAGCGTGACAAGGACTACGAGTCTTTTCTTTTGTTTTATCTTTCTTTCATTTGGTGCTCTGACAGAGAAGTTGCTAATTGAGTACTATATGTTGAATAATGTTTGTGTGTATACTTCCCCCTCACACACATACCAAAATGTCTACACACAGACACAATTAACTGCTTTAAGCTGCACTCTTATATAAAGACACATCAAATAATCCAAGAAGACATAAATAAAATTTACTCTAATTTAATCCTTTTTATTTTACATAATCAACTCCCCACCCTGAATTGTTCAGCTGCATTTTATTTTACATACTGACCTGACAATTAATTACTGACTGTGTATGGTATCACTGAGAAACTGGCCAGGGTTTCTATTCTATAGAATGCACAAACACAATATGTTATGGTGACTATAGCAGGGTTTTTTTTTAGTGAAATAACAGGCATATTAGTATATGCATATGACACATTGTCTTGTATGTGAAATGCAGAGGTGAAAGTGTGAGTGGGTAGAGGCAGCTGTCAATTGTGGGATGTGATGAATGACAGATCATGTGAGGGGAGGGGGGGTTATCCCAGAGCCTGTCGTGACTCCCATCCTGACCCATGCAATGACCAGAAGAGTGGGAGGAAGACAGAGAAAGGGAGACAGATAAACAGTGAGAGATGGCCCAGTGTGGAGGAAGGAAAAAGGGACGAGAGAAAAAGAGGAAAAAAACGTGGGTCGACCTGTTTTAATTTTGCTCTGCAGCAAAACGAAGGACACGGCAGGAGGGGTAGGTGGGTGTCAGAACGGGAATGGAGCATCATCTATTTGTCATCTATCTTTCTGACTCTCATCCCGCTATCTTTTTCCCTCCGTTTCCCTCTTTCCACGCCTCTGTCCTGCTGTTTCTGGCTTCTCGTGGGAGTGTAGCGAAGGCAAATAAACAGAGGAGATTGTTTATTTCTGCCAGTGGGGAATAACAGTGCATTATTAACCTTGTATTACCTTGCCTTGGGTTACCTCAACCCACTAATTTATTACAGAGAACATAGTGTAATGATTTCTTCTACTCTGGATATGTCTGCATGACACAGTGGCTGTGTCAAAGGAGCAGAACCTCCTCCATCTCTCACAACACACCAAACACACACTTGGAATGGATGTGCACATATGTGCATGCGCAAACTTTCGGGGTTGTGCATGCGTAGGAACATTCACACATGCATCAGAGAGTACTAGCACATGGGCGCAAATACATACACTACATATTTAATCACTTGGATGCACAAGAGTAGATATGGATCCCTAAAGCACACAGAAAAGGCAGAATCACACATACACATACACACAGATTATTAGCTTCCAGTGCCAGATGTGCCACCCACACGCAAACACACAAGGCCTCGTCGCTTGTCCACAACAATCAGAGGAAGTTAGTCAGTGCTGCGTCTAATCTCCACATGCAGGATGTGTTCCACCAAATGGGGACACCATATAGAACATAAATAGAAAACAACCTTCATCTGTCATCGTAGTTATATGTAGCATCAAACCCCTTGACTCATTATTGTTTTATTAATTCATTTAAAGAAATGTTGTATGAAGGGCAGTGGTGTCACAAAGTGGCTGACTGCATGTCTCCACACTGTTTTAACAACACTGTATACTTAAAAAATTATATATGTTCACTATATATATTCTGGCCATCAGTTTTACTTCTCCCTCTGTTTGGCAGGGCTAACAGCTCCACATGCAGTACTTATATGCCTCAGCTGTCATTGCTCTAGAGAAGAAGCCAGACAGAGGCATGAATCAGAGCAGTGGCAGACTTAAAATGCTTTCTTGCTGAACATGTGATCCAAGCACAACACCAGTGAATTGGTCTTGTGTGTTTTGGTCTTGCTCTGTGATTGGATGTTTTTCATTCATATGCACTTGGGGCATTGTAGTTAACTTGAACTGATTTTTAGGTTTAAACAAACTTGTAGCTTTAACTTGTTATTAAAGAGCCAGACATTTAGTTCTTCATCTTTTGTATTGATGAATTTAGTTTTTTTAAGGCCACATAAGCTTTAAGAGCAAACTGAGTTAGGTAACATGGAAAATGAATGGAACTTTTAGCCCAAGGGTTTCAATTAAAGCTCCCCTCACTTCCAAACTTAGAAAAAAATGCGAAAGAAAATAAAAGTAGTCCAGCGTCAGCACTTTTTAATATAAAATTAAGGTACTGAGCAAAAGTCTCGAGCCACCTCTCACATCTTTATATTTTGCTTCCAAGCAGCCAGATTTTCTTGTGTTTTTAAGTGGTCTTAAGCAGTTGTTCTCCAGGCTTTTTAAAGGTATTTCATAGATTTTTTTTTACTTGGACATTGACTTCTTTTTTATTCATTTTCAGTCCAGACCTTGTACCAGACCATTTTCACAGGAATATTTTTTTTAATTTGTTTGATTGTTAAGCCACTTAATACTAACATATGAATCATTTAAACATAAAAAGGCATCTAACACAAGGGATGAACCAGTGTTGTGTCTATGCATAACAGACAAGATTGTTTTTAGCAGCCTGTGGCACACACACATCATTTGTCCCATTTCTTTAGTTGAATCTACAAAAAATACCAAAGATAATAAAGTTTGATAGACATAAAATAGTATTCTTGAAACAACAAGGTGATTACCAAAGAGCCAAAAACTTGGCATATCATTACAAATTTAAGGAAACTGGACAAGTGAAGGAAAAAAGAAGAAGTGGCAGGCTGAAAATGCCTATCTACAGCAGATGAACAGTATTGAAAGTCATGCGATTAAGAAATAGGAAAAAATTGAGTAAAGACCTGACACAGGACCTGAGTAATGCATCTGGCCCTTCAGTTGATCCTAAAATATCATCAATGAAATGGTCTCAGTGGACGGGTGGCTGTCAAGGAGACATTCTTAAGGAAGGGAAACAGTGAGAAAAGGCTGAAGTATGCCAAATTACGCAAGAGCTGGCCTGAAAATCAGTGCAAGAAGTCTTATATAGTGATGAAACCAAATTTGAAATTTTTTGTTCAAATCATCATCAGTATGTACAGAGGAGGTCAAAAGAGAGGAATAAAAGTGAGTGTCAACAGCCATATGTAAAATATGGTGGATGCTCTGTCATGGTTTGGGGCTGTATTTCAACCAGTGGTGTTGGGGAGCTTGTCAAAATGGATGGAATTATGAATGCAGAAAAGTACTGTCAGATTTTGATCCACAATGCAAAACCATCTGGGAAGTGTCTGATTGGCAACAGCTTCATTTTTCAGCATGACAATTATGCCAAACATGCTGCCAATGCAGTAAAAGCCTACCTAGATAGAAAAAACACACAAAGGAACACTATCAGTCATGGATTTGCCTCTCTGGAGCCGGGAGATCAACATTTTTAAAGCATTGTGGGATTATCTTGACACAGAATGGCACAAAAGGCAGCCAATATCTATAAAAGAACTTTCTAATGGCCTTCAAGAAGCCTGGAGAACCATTCTTTATAACTACTTAAAGAAATATTGGCTTTCAAGCCAATAATATATTTATAATTATAATTGTACAAACTCTGTTTTTACCTTGCTACAACATTTCCACGTTTGCGCTTTTCAAAAAAAGGTTGCATCTATTTCCTATTTTCTTGGCAAAATATGAAAAAATGAAGGATGGCTAACAGAACTGTATAAGTTTTCACAAATGTCCATAAACAAGAGAATTTGTTTTTCCCTCAATTTGATAGATGCAATAAAGATACAAACATGAAGTGCAGGGGAAAAAATGGGGTATGGCAAGCGGTGAAAATGTCCAGGTGGCTAGCAGTCAAACTGTGGACATTGCAAGTATGTGGGATGCACTTAAGCTGCAACCAAAGCACCTTAAAATATATAATTCATGTTCTCTCAAATGAAAATTGTACGTTTTACATGCACAGGCACATTTTATTATTTTTTTGTAAACATTAAAATATTTTCTTTTGACTACTTCTGACAAATGTGCAAAAGACACTACAGTCTAGGTAAAAAGTAAACATAAAACACAATACCTCTTTGGCAAACTCTAAAGAAAAAATTAGATTGTTGTTATTGTTGTAATGATAAATCTCAGTATCTTTTAATAAAATACATTTTTTTTATTTAGGAAACATTTTAACAAATGGGACTCCTCCAGTTTGTGTCTCTGATTTACATTTCCTCCTCCTCATCATGTCAGTGCCAAAAATGTCCCAACCAACTAACCTTGAGAGTCTAGTATCTCCAAAAACATTTGTAAACTACCCTGCCCACACAGTCTTGCTGCAAACTCCCCAATTTAAAATGACTGTGGAGAAAATTCTGACAAGACATTCATGCGACCACCGAGCAAAAATGAAGAGGGAAATGACAGATTTCGGTATTATTTTTACATTTGGATCTCTGTGGGCTAAGTGGGAGGGACAGCAGACTAAGACAGGTTGGTGTACTGGAGATACAAAAAAAGGCAGTGCCAACTAAAAACACAGTGGTGTGTCTCAAATTCTGACACAAGCACACAGACACACAGGCGCATGTAGTGGGTGTATACCTGCTCCTCTTCAGACAGCTTCATACCGAGGTGATAATTAGCTCATGCTGTATGCTGGTTGGCTCAACACATCAACCCCACAATGGACACACGACCACGTCAATGAAATGGCTTTGTTCAAACGCATGAGCAGCCTGTTTGTCTCACAGCCAGGGCTTTTGTTTAGTGTGTGCTCAGATGGGTGTATGCTTACATGTGCTTGTGAGCCTGTTTTTTTTTTTTCTTTAAACCCGCTGAGATTTGCACCTCCCTCGACGTGGTGTCTCCACTCCTCTGACCCAGTCTGGAGGTGGCAAGGCTGAAGCAGCACTCTTGCCTCCAGGGAATTCACTGAGCAACAGCGCAGGCCGCCGGGCACGAAGCTGATGTCCAACCTGCAAGAACACAGACAGAAGCACACCAACAGAAGCTCCCACACATGGGGCACGAACAAAGAGGCATGCAGCCACATACACTGATCCTCTCCACCCCCTCTTCCCTCCTCCTCCATGCATGCATGAAGAGATGGGGAGTGAAAGCAAGATAGAGATAGGAGAGGCAGCATTGATTTTTGTTTTACCATTTCAGAAAACCTGTTTTCTTGGAGAAATGTGACGCTGAATTATTAATGTCGTCATTCAATTTTGATGCCTTTCTCTTGTTGGAAAACTAGGAGCTCCTGAATGAGGGGGCCCTTTATAACCGCCTGAACACATAGTGGTGCAGCAACCAGCTCCACCCGCATGCACACACACACATGCATGTCAGTCAGTCTTTCACCTCCTGGCACTACTCATGTGTGTGTGTCCGTGTAGGTGCGTGTGTGTCAAGAAATAGGAGGGGAATAGATACGGAGAGGGAGAATTAGATCATGTAATGAGAGCTGCTGGCAGTGTGACTAAATTGGCTAACTATAGCTAACAACATTACACACTGTCCATCTGGGGCCTAGCCTGTCTTCCCTTTGCTCTTCTTTGTATAGCCTACTAGTAAAATCAGCCATGTCAAGGACTCCCATGGCCAGGGTTTCCCTCTTGAGAATAAGATGTAAAGCAAGCAGAAAAAATGAATAAGGTCTGTATGTTCAGTGGAAAAAGAACACTCCATGCTTTTAAGATACAGGTTAACCGCCCCACAAATACTCTACACTGTAGCTAAAATGTAAAATTTAAATTGTAATAATTTAGTTGAATGATTTAACACTGTTAATACAATACACATTTGGCAATTTCCATCCAAGTATAGTGTATGTGTGGGCAGCTGTGGCTCAGGAGGTAGAGTGAACAGAAGCGGTTTGATCCCTGGCTTCTTCAGGCTACATGCTGAAGCATCCTTGGGCAAGGCACTGAATCCCAAATTGTGTTCAATGCGTCCATCGGAGTTTGAATGTTAATAAAGTGCTGTATGACTGTTTGTGTGAATGGGTGAAAGAGGCTTGTAAAAAGGTTCGAGCGCTCAATTAGAGTAGAAAAGCATTATATAAGTACCAGTTCATTTATTTCTTTTTTTTAGTTTTGATTAGTAATTAGAAAAGCGGCACACTGTGTTTTATAAAGTCTGTTAAATCCAGTACCCTCTGCAGTGCCTCCCGGCTGTCTCTGTGTCCACAACTGGCAGTTCGCCTGAGTAGGAGGCCAGCGCCAGGCAATCTGTGCTCCAGCACCTATGCTGACCTGGCAGCTGCTGGACACCATGTGTGCCCAAGAATGTGGGCACTGGGCAGATGCTATGAAGGAGGCGAAGATGGAGGGATACTGGAGGAAAAGAAAGAAGGAAAAAGTGAAACAGAGGGGCAGCAGTTGGCTTTTAACTGTACTGCAGCACTTGAAAGTCACAACTGTATTCACCTCAAAAGTTACTTAAAAACTTCCTCATTGAAGACTCCTGATTGGTTGTTTTAGTCTAGCTTTGTAGCAGAGTTATTTTTGACTGTACACAGGGAGTAGTAACGCTATAAACACAGTAGGAGGATGTTAGATGGGTGATTGGGAAGATCAGTTGGTCACAGGGTCAGTGAACACACAGATAAACAGTGGAAGCAAGTACATATGAGAGCAAAGAAGATAAAGAAAGTAAAAGAAGAGAAAGAATGAAACAGAGGGGATAATGGCCAAGGTGTAATAGTGCGAGGCTCCCAGGCAAAGATGAAATATTTGCAATTCCACTGGGTCCCTGGGCTGCAGGCTTTCACTCCATTTGTATGGAAATGAGTTTGTCTTTCTTTTTTGAGTGCAGAAGAGACCAAAGGAAGGGAGAGAAGGATGGAGACAGAGAGAAGGTGGGCAAACTGATTGACTGTCAGGGATATTGTGATTCCTGCCAATGCGGTTGGAAGGCTGGGGCCCTAGTTGTTTCTCTGCAGCACATATGGATAAAATAAATCTATGTGCTTATGACAGACTGATCTATGCACTGTCGCACAGGGAGCCAGTTTGTTTGTTGTAAAGCCCTTTGTCTGTTATTGACAATTTTTCTCACTAAGCTTTCTCTCTCTCAACTCACTCTCCATTTCTATCAGTGCCATCCTCCAGTCCAAGCCCACAGCTGGGACTACTCTGATCCAGGGCCCAGGCCTGCTTTCTGCCAGATAATTAGCAGATGTTGCGGAAGGCCTCTGTTTTGCTATTTTCAGCTGCTCCTGTGTGTCTGCATGTATCACTGGCATGTGTGAGTGACGCTGCCACTCTCATATTCATGGCCAGCTGCTCATCTCTGCAATGCTGGGTGAAGAGGAGAAGACATTCCATCTCTGACATCCTCCACCTCACTCTGTTTCTGATCCTCTTTAACTCCCTTCCCCTTCCCTCTCCATCCTTTTCTTTCCTTTCTGAGTCACAGCTGCCAGCCACAAGTCTGCGTAGGTCTGAGTCATGCCTCAGCTCTCGTGAGATGGGCCCTGCTGTCTGTGAAACCACAGACATGAGATATGAGAAATGGGAAATGAGAGAACAAACTGACACACTGGCTTGCACAAATGCACACAGACGCAAATACATGGATATAATTTATGCAAGAGGAACCATTTAAGATGAATAAGCTTCGTGTCAAACTTGAGCACCTGACTCTCATATTGAGTATTGGCTGCTGTAGTGAAGTAGCAAGTTTTGCAAGACAAGAGACATTGAGTTTACTTTGCATTAATGTTATATATGATGTTATATATGTACTGGGATATATCTGATGACTAAAATAGATATCTTCACATTTCCTTAATATTTTGTATTTTGTAAAATTTTTTGCACTGGAGTGATTGTTAGTTTCTTCAGTTGTTGGTGTGTTGTAGGAACATCTACTGTGTTGTGCAGGACTTGCAACATTTTGTCATTCACATAAACTTTCTGTATTTGCAGCACATTTCTATGGCATATATGTGTTGGCAAACATGATAAATGTGTTTCATAGCTGTTTCTGTTTTACTTATTTGCAGGATTTTTTCTATATTTAACATATTTATTGCCAATGTAATGAAGATGTTGTACATATTTTCTCTAGTAGCATGTTTTCTTTGTTAAATAATAGTGCAATGAGTCCTATTTTCAGGATACTACATATAACCTTAATTTTGCAACCACTAGCCAATGTTAGACCTGTATCAGTAAGAAAATTAACTAAGGTCTCTTGTTTGTCAGTTCAATTACTCATTTGTAAAAGGAAGAATGCATCTCTTGTTCTCTCAAAACAAACCCCATTTCCAGAAAAGTTGGAGTATTTTGCCAAATGTAATAAAAACAAAAAATTTTGACATATTAAACTTACAAAGAAAATATTTTCAATGTATTAATGACCAACTTATTTGTATTTTGTAAATACACACAAATTTTAAATTTAATAGTTGTAACACACTCAACAGATGCTGGGACAGAGGTATGCTTACCTTTGTGAAACATAAATTTTCAGTTTAATGACACTTTTTAATCCATTTGGAACTGAGAATATTAATTTTTGTAATTTTAAAACTGAAAATTTTATCCACACTTCAGCTTCTCAACAGTCCATGGTCCATTAGCTGAGTCTCCTCTTCATACATTTTCAGTAGGAGATAGATCTGGACTGGCAGCAGGCCAGTCACACACATGCTCTTTGTGTATGAAGCCACACTGCTGCAGCCCATGAAGAATGTGGTCTGGCATTGTCCTGCTGAAATAAGCATAGACATTCTGGGAAGCAATTTCACGTTGATGGCAGCATATGTCTCTATGAATTCCTAATGTGCACACCTTAGAGTCAGATGCTAGCTTTGCACCTTTTGCAAATAAAAATCTGGGTGGTCATTTTCATCTTTGGCGTGGAGAACTTGACACTTGTATTTTTTCCAAAAGCAAAAGGAAATGTGGACTCATCTGACCACAGCACACAGTTCCACAGTCTTTCATGGAGCTGTGCACCTGTTTCGTCCACATCTGAGATGAGCTTGGGCCCAGAGGACTTAGTGGCATTTCTACTCAGTATTGATGAACGGTTCCTCCTTGTGTAACACAGTTTCAAGCAGGTTTTCTAGATGAAGTGATAGATTACAGGTAAGTGACAGTGGTTTTCCAAAGTACACTCCAGTACAGCTGGCTTTATTTGCCATAATAACATGATAAACATGCATTCGCCAGTGGTTTCCAACCTTGCCTTTTACGCACTGAGAGATCTTAGAGTTCTCTGAATCCTTTCACTATATTACACACTGCAGATGTTGAAAGACTTAAATTCTCTGCAGCCTTGCACTGAGAAATGTTCCTTTTGAACTGACTAACAATTCTCTCTCAAATTTTGACTCAGAGGAGTGAGCTCTGACATGTCCTTGCTTGCAAAGACTGGGCCTTCAATGGATGCTACGTTTATACCCAATCATGATACCTCACCTGCTACTGATCAGTCTGCTTATAGTGGAGTCTCTCAAACTGATGTTACCTGAATATTCTGTGTACTTTTCAATCTTATTTTTAACTGTCACAACTTTTGCTGAGTGTGCTGCAGGCATCAAATTTTAAACTTAAAAAATACAATGAATTTGGTCAGTAAAACTATTGAAAAACTTTTCATTGTACTTTTGTCAGTTGAATGAAGGTTCATGTAAATTAACATATCACAGATTTTGTTTTTATTGAATTTTGGAAAATATCCCAACAGTTCGGGAGATGGGGTTTGTACATAGTTTCACTTTAAGTGTAAACACTTTGTCATCTGCAGTATGTTTGATGATTTTTCTGCTGTTTTCCATCATAGTCTCTGTTTTGTTTTGTTCTTGCTTGTTTCTTAGTGATTTCTTTTCGACGTGTACTCTGTGCCCCAATGTCTGCGTCTTCCATGTCTCCTTGTGTCTGTGTACTTTTTTCTTTGAGTTTAGGTATATTCTTAAGTCTATTTAATTATTCAGCATATTTAAACCACCACTATAACTCTTTGGTATCATGCATTTAGGTCCCTATTTTGATCATACGCCGCATTTTTAAATTGTTAGTGTGTGTGTGTAGTTCCGTAGACCAGAATGCTTTCAGTGTTCTGTCGTGCTGTGTTGCTGGTGAATCACTGCCATTAAAACACCCTCACTATACCTCTCTGACACCCACCAAGAACCGCTATATACGGTTGTGTGTGCATTTTCCCATTGTGATATTATGTTCATGTTGAAATCTTGAGGTTCCAGGCTAATCTTAAAATAAAGCTGAAAATTGTCATATGAGAATAAGGATTGAAATGGCTGTTTTTGTAAGGAGTGCAATACCAAAGTCTGTGGCAAAAGCTAAGCAAATGCTGGAAGGGTTTTAGACCATAAAGCCGTTACTATGCACAGTATCAGCTCTAAAGCAGAAAGTGAGGAAGCTTTTCCAACTCAAGATCAAAGAACTTTACCTTGCTGATTAGAATGCAGGGCAGCTCAACTTTCAGATGCCGCTGCTACACCACTCTAACATAAGAGGATTAGTGATCTGACTTGTTAAACTACACAACAGAGCCACAATAAGTAAGGATCAAAATGGGAAAACCTAGTTTGAAGTAGAGAGAGAGGTAACTATGTATTGACATAAATAGATTGGAAGAACTTGAAAGGATTCTTCTCTGAGTTCAAATTTCCAGCTGGAGGTTTTGGAGTCTGTAGGCTAAATTTGACATTTGTAGTTTAAATATCAAGAGATGGAACTGAAGACTGATCAAATGTATTTGCTTTGATGTAATCTAAATTTACATACCCATATATGTTCCAGTGACCCTCTCCCCTCATTGGATCCAATTTCAGTATTAATCTCCCACATCATCACTGGTCAGTGACCCAGCTTTGTGAGGTCATCTGCTACTACCAGCCTGCACCCCGATTCCACCACCTCTGCAGTCACTCCATCACAATGAGTACACTGACCAAAAGCCTGTGGCGATGTTCAAGAGCTATTGATCCCTTGAGGTGATAGTTCACACAAGGGCAGCATTGCCAGGGGTCAAGGGTCAAAGCTGAGTGGGTCAAGTGAGATTGAATATGCCCGCCTCGTTGCCAGGAGCCATGATGGTCAGCGTGGCCCAGTTCATTGCATGACCCCAGGTGGTCAATAGCACCTCACGTCCATCAATTGAGCTCTGATTCATCATTAATTTTTTTAATTCGTGGCCTGTGCATATTATTCCCTTGAAGATAGAGATATGGCTATACAGGTGCACACAATACTCCCTGGGATTGATTTTGGATGGCAATCATCTTGACCTGGAGGCAGGGGGTCTAGCAAGGAATTGGATCTTGTCAATAGTGAACAATGGCTGCTGATTTGGTGTTGTTTCAGTGTATAATGTGGCCAGCTAAACTATATAGCTCATCAGCTGGGTCAGGAGGCCAGTGGCGGATTTGCATGGATAGACACTTTTCATCATGTGCTTTCGCGTTTCAACT
Organism: Etroplus canarensis; assembly: GCA_015106775.1. Taxonomy (NCBI): domain Eukaryota; kingdom Metazoa; phylum Chordata; class Actinopteri; order Cichliformes; family Cichlidae; genus Etroplus; species Etroplus canarensis. The sequence continues at coordinate 21,030 of VUQH01089380.1, read as the reverse complement.
TATACAAGGGCAAAAAGAAATGCTGTGTCTATCTATTGCATATTTGCATGAATAGACACAACATTGAATGCTTTTGCTTTTTAAACTTGTATGAGGGCAGGAAAAATGCTTCTTATGCAGCTATGTTGATGTTATGTCTTAACCTTAACTGATTGATTAGATTCAGCTTTATTTGCACATTGCCATATTGTAGCCATTGTCATGTCGTGGTACTTAATTTAAAAGGCATACTCTATAACATATAGAAACCTCAAGGATCACATATGAACTCACAAGCAAGCACTTGGTGACAATGGGGAGAAAATATCTCTTTTAACAGGAGGAACTCTCTGGCAGAGCCTGGCTCAGGGAGGGCAACCATCTGCTGTCACCGGTTGGGATGAGAAAAAAAATTAAGAAATCAGAATTTGGAAGCCTTAGTGACCGTTTCGCACAATTCTGATCAGCTGTTGACTCAGACATACATTTTGGCATCCACTTTACAGACCATCACAGGTCATTTGCATTCCATGCGTATGGTTTGGCTGTACTGCATACACACCTGTGTACACACCCAAACAGATGCACTCATAATCAGTCAGATATCTAGTATTTAGTTTTGGCACAAATCAGAGATGGAAAGATTGGGTGGGAATGTGGGAGGGTATATTGCATGAGGAAAACAAAAAAATGTATGTGAAATAGAAAAAGGCAGAAAGTGCTCATGCTATTTTTTTCTTTTTTTATTCATTTCATCATTGAGTCACTGGAGATAGCAATGCAGTAATGAAAATGCTTACAGCAGTTATATTTTCTTTGATTTAATAATAAAAGCAATCTAACATGTTGTACATTTGGTTTTTACTTTCAGTTACACATTATGTTCTGGACGTCTCCCCTCCTTTCCTTTTTCACTATTCTTTGTTATAAATCTTTGTTCATTTATACTTTGGGCCCCCCTCTTTTCTCTCTCTCCCGCTCTGCCTGTCACTGCGAGGTGTGTGTAGGCAGCATTGTGATAGGAATAGATGTTCCCCCTAAGCGAGACCTGCAAGAGCCATTTGAAAAAATCAGCTTAATGGAGAACAGTAGGTAAGGAGTGGGCAGCTTGTACTTTTTTTCTGAGCTTTTTTCTTCAATTCTTTCTCTGCTGCTCCCACTGTCTGTCATTTGCTCCAGATCTATGTCTTTTGCGCTCTCCCCTCCCGTACTCTGTTTTGTTTCTCTCTCTATGCCCTCGTTTTCACCCCCCGTCTTCGACTTTAGCTTGTCTTCCTCCACTCCAAATGTTTCTCTCTCAGGTGGCACATCCCCCTAGCTTCCCTCCACCTCTTCCTCACCTGCCACACTCTCCCAGCCTGCCCTCTCTCTGTCTATATCTGTGTCTATCTGTCGCACTCTCCACCCCCACTCTTTGCTCTGTTTTTCTTTCACTTTTCTTTCTTTTATCTGGGCGCACATTCCTCTCCTCCCACACTCAAAATTCTCACTAAATGATTCCAAGTGTCTGGGCCCCGTGCCTCCCTGAGCAGGCAGCACAGCCACCACATACACATAGTTACACCCACAAAAAGATGTCGTAAGCACACAAGTCTCATTCTGGATGCTGCAGAAAGGGGATAACAAAGTAAGCAAAAGCATAGAGAAATGTGAGGTCTCTGCTTAATTCTATAAGAATCACTTTTTGTATATCAATCCATGCATCCATTTAAAAGAGCTTTGTTATATGGATATAATTCTCTTGTGTTGTTGTGCCCTGGTTCAATACCACACATTCATTCCAAGCAGGTATTTAGCACAGTTTACTCATGCTTGAAAATTTGCCTCATATATATGGTATATCATATATATTTTTGAGTGTGCTATTGATATACACTGTTAAGTGACATTGCTCTTCAACAGTGGAGTAGCTTAAAATGAACTAAAAAAAATTGTAATCCAAACACTGTCCTGCCTGTGTTGATTTCAAAGAAAATGTGGGCAGGGGTTTTCTGAAACTTCTTGACCTTTGACAACAGTTGTGTCAAAGTATAGTTTGTGCATTAAGAGTCTACATTTAAAAGCTCCTTTCTAAGACTGTTAGTTATAAGGGTGGTCTCACTTCTACTTACAGACGTCAAAGCTTTGTGAGCAGAATAGGCCTACCTTTTCAGCATAATTTTTCAAGGGGCGGGGTTACCTTTTAGATTTCCCTCTGTGTTTGAAACAGATGCTCTGAGACTATGGTGTGGCTAATAAATTTGTTAACCAATAAAATGGAGGAGGGAATAGTTGAAAATGGAGATTTTTCCTTTCTATCATGTGGTTAACGTTGCAAAAGGTTTACTCTCAGGCAAACCAGGATTTTCTCCTAAACCTTACTGAGTAGTTATCTAAACCTAATCAACAGACAGCTCACATGGGGCACAAACCCATGTCTCCTGGGTGAAAAGACCTGAGTCTGACTTACGAAACTACTCCTCCCCTGTGCCTATGACTCTGTGTTGTATTTTGTTCTTCCTCATCCTACAAGAGCCAACAAGATCTATGGTTTGAGCACGTACTCAGCCCTCCATGTTGAAAAATGATGCTAAAGGGGCATCCAGTGGCTCACATTTTATAGACTTGGAAACACAGCCAGGAAACCTCTATGGAGATTTCCTCTTTAGACTTGAACATTCAGATAATTATTGCATTTTCACACCTGCTAAGCAAGATTTACACTATATATTAATGTTAGAGATGTTTCTGAACTTTGGATGGACTTAATTGTTGAATGTTGATGTTTTTAAGGTGTTTTTTACGATGCAAAACTACCAAAGGAATGCTATATTCTGCATTGAAGCTTTTTAACAAAGCTAATTTGGATGTAAATCTTTTGTTACCAATAGTTGAACTGGTAATTTTAATTTGCATTTTTCTAAGTAAATGCAGTTGTTTACAATTGCATTTTCTTAGTAGTTAAAGTACATAACTGCTAATACTGGTGACATTTTGGGGGTCTAATGTTCTGTATTTAAATGTTAACCTTATCATACTAACATGTTCACAGTTATAGCAGTATGATGCCGTGCTTGTATAATTTTTACTATGTTCATCATCTTTATTTGCATCTTGCCTGCTAACAACAGGTATAAGATGATATTTGGTTATTACCAAAACAATAGGCGAATTCAAAATTTGACCTAATGTAAAGTGAGAAGATAAAAAAATGAACATAATTCATTCTGTTTTATGAGACTGTGGTGGCCAGTGCTATCCTCTTTGCCTTATCGTGTATATATTGTATATAGTATTGTTTAATTTCGGAGTACTTATGCTACATATTGCACTTTCTTGCACATAAGGTTTACATATTTGTGTCTTCATATTTTCTATCTTTAATATTGATCAATATTTCATGAATATTTAATGTATGTAATGTAAGTAGTTCCTCGCTGGGATAAATAAAGTATTCTGATTCTGAACACTGATACTGGTTGCAAATTTAATTGATATAGGATTCAAATTGTTGACTCAACCTCTAAAATGTCAGCTTCATGGTGGCACTACAGGGGAAGTCAGGTGGCAAACAACATCAGAAGTCTTCATCCTCTCTATACATAATGTGATGACTATCCAAAAAAAAGTTGTTGGGATATTTCACCCTGGACCAGAGTGGTGGATGACCAAAAGACCCACACAGTCATCCATGGATTCACAATGCTATTGTAAAAATAATATACTGGGTATAGAGTATATTTAGCACACTACCAACTTCTCACTCTGTTTTCTCAGACAAGCTTCTATATTTCCATGTTTTCTGAGTTTTGTTTTGCTCAATTATATCATTTTAAAGTTATCGTTTTGTAAATGACATACAGCTAATAACAAAATATATTAAAACAAAACTTTTATTTTCATGCTGGCAATCATTTTTATCTGATTAAATGTCACATTTTTCATTTGGTGAAAAACTCATTTTGGAATGAAACTGCAAATAATGATGAAATCATAATTCTTTTCTCCAGCTTGCATCATGCTCTCTCCCTCTAGATGGCTGTTTTCTGCTGCTTGTTTCTGTAATCTTTAAGACATCAATAATTCAGGCATGAAGTTGAGAATGAATTATTTACATGCTGATGTCAGACATAAATGCAGAGCACTCATGTTATGGGCCTGCACACCAATTTTAAATGAGCCAAGAAAGAGGGGGCTACCTGTGTTCCGCAAAGTCGGTTCACATGCAAGACACACTCACACCTTCTTTTCCTCCCAAGTCTATTCCACTAACCTCGCTCCATTTTTCTCCCTGTCAGCCATCCCATTTTCAATCCCTTCATACACATTCAATTCTCTTTTCATTCTTTCTTGTCACCTAGATTACATGCATGTAGAGCGAGGCGCTTCTGTTTGAAAGAGACAACACAGGGACAAGGATAAGTAGTGGTGGCTGAAAAAGGGATTTCACTGCCTATCCTCTCAGCACACAATGCAAGCCAACAATCCTACAAACTAATCCCATAGCTGCTTAAAACTCGAGGTGTAAAAACACTGGGTGAGCCAGGCAGGAAGACAGCCACTCAACAGCATTGCGATGAAAACACTGTCATTTCATTCCCCTTTCCCCCCTTCTCTTACTTTCTGTTTTTATGACATTCTCTTTCTTTTTCTCTCTGTCTCTTTCTGTCTGTTTCTCATTAAAACAGTGCTAGTGTGAGTCATAGGCTATTACTGTATTATCTAGCCTCTGGGTCTATTTAGACACACACTGCCTCCTTAACAACTGTTCACATTAATCATTTGATTCAGCATGACGCTAATTAGGATTTGTCAATACTATTAATCTGCTCATCCAGCCCTCATGTGGATCTGAATATCTCAGTGATTATGTACAGTAGACCAACATTTGGTAAAGCATTACCTGTTTCCAAGCCAACACAAGGAAATGATGAGCTGAGATCAAGGAAAGCACCATTCAGACAGCAGATATTTTACTGGCATTCTCCATGAGGAAGAATTCTGATGCAAGGTTTGAGTGTTTACACACTCAAAGCAAAGGTTAGCATGGGGCCCATACAAAATGTTATTCTGGCACCTTCAGCTAATGAGTATTTAAAACTAATACACAGTTTATTACAAAATACTCCAAAGCAAGTTCACTTGTCATGTGTAGCAGCCTAGTGGGCCTTCCAGCTAATGGCAAGCAGACAGGTAAGTCACTACGTGGCCTCACCAAACACCAAAACAAATCACCAAACACACAAACTGTTTGTGTGAGGTTTGGTACACAATGTATCTATTTGCTAAAGGAACAGTTGCTGGTAATTTCTTGTAGAAAGACCTAATATGTGATAACTTCACGCTCAGAGATGGAGAAAGATGCAAAAACAGGATGATGAAGATGAACATGAGAGATTATTTTTAAAGATAAGGACTGCTCAACAAGTGACATTTGATAAACTGGAATTTTAAAACTTACATGTAATGTCCTCATTCATGTACAAAATTTTAAAATCACTAGATCTGCACACAATGTGCCACTAGTTTTTTCATATAAAGAAATGTCTCTGAAAACAAACTGAATGCTAGTGAAGCGTATGCATAAGTTCAATAAGAAAGATCTGTATTTACTCATCTGCCTGTGTTCCTGGGTGTTTGGGCTGATAGCCCATTCTTTACATTTCTTCTACTTTCCCACACTGTCAAACTCTTCTCTACCATCATCACTCTGACCCAATCATTATCTTGCCCACCTTCTGTGAGCCAATCAGCCTGTGTTCCATGTGCTTTAAATCTTAGTGGTCTTCTGTTATTCTGCCTTGCAGACTCTCATTCATGTGGCCCACCTCCACCCTAGCTCTACCTCATCTTAATCACTTAGCTCCTCATCCAAGTCTCCACTCGCTTCATCTCCAACTCTACCACCGAGAGACAAGGCAGCCAAAGAATTCTGAATTCAAATTAATGGAAAGCTTTATTTTTAGGATAAGTCACGAAATGATCTTTATCAGATTTCACTGAATATTCTTTACATGCTGTTTTTATGTCCCGCTGACCATTAAAATAAACATTTATTTAGTTAATACTTCAAAATACTGGCCACATGTTTCAATATGGGTGCTGAGTAATGGGAGTTACTTATAGAAGGACTTTAGCTGGAGTCATCAAGCTAAATTTAAGCAAATTTCACCTTTACACTGGCTAGGGGTTGGAGAGGAACCTTGATGGCTCATGTAACATTATACATGTTGTAGCAGTTGGCTAAAGCCACAGAGAGCAGTAAACCTAAAAACTAGAAGCAGCATAGGTCAATGGTTGGCACTTATATAGTGCTCTTCTACTCTGAGTACTCAAATTGCTTCTTAATACAAGCCTCATTCACACACACACATAGAGCACTTTATTCTATGCCTTAAACTATCTCACACACATCCACACTCTAATCGATGTATCAGGAGCGATTTGGGGTTCAATATCTTGGCCACAGATGTCTACTGAAGGAGTTGGGGATAAAACCACCAACCTTTGGATTGGAAGACAACCTTCTCTACCCCGTGAGCCACAACCTCTGATCACAGCCTTTCCACTAAGAAAATGAATCTCCTGAAGCTCACAATAAAAATGATTATCTAACTTATTTCTAAGTGTTCCTTCTCCCCCGATGCACCCTAACACCGGAACTCATGGAGTCTCCTACCTGCCAAATCCCACTTCACCAAGCAAAGGAGACAGTGATTACTGCAAGTGCATTGCAAACATCTTAACACAATAACTTGGTGCTAGCAGTAATAACAAAGTAGCAGATCGGAAAATTAAAGTGAATGTACAGCTAACATTATTCCCGCATGTTCAATATAATAAAAAATAATTTGAAATAAACTCTATGTCAGTGACACATGCTTAATTTACTCTGTTCCACTTCCCAACTTTCAAATGGAGGACTATTATCTTTTGCTGTCCAGTATTGGCATTAACTCACCAATGCCAAAGTACAGCTTGTGCATATCTCTGCAGCACCAAGGGGATCTAACAGAACCATCAAATTTCACACCCTAAAGTGAGTAACTGTGTTTTGTCCTCTAAGTTTCCGATGTCTGAGATTGTTAAGAGTGCAGGCAGCAAAAGAATGCTGTAAATGGTCTCAGAAATTCAGGCTTCAACCAAATTTGTATGCAACCTTATGCCTATCACCATCACCACTCTCCATCCATAACTTAAATGTATCTAACGCCCACAATATTTTCATATAGTTTGAGTGAATGTACCATAAGGAAAAAAATAAAAAAGAACGTGTAGCCAAAAAACTATTAGCAAATGCAAGTCCTTCAAAAGTAGAGGTAAAAAGAGCTTAAGAGCCAAGAGAAACAGAGCCAGAGACGTAGCCAAGCAGAAACTGTTTGACAGATGAAAGGCCCAAAAAATCTACACTGAAGTCTTCTCCAGTGATTTTTTTTTTCCTTTGGAGAAATAGTTTCAAATACACTTTACTCCACAGACGTGCAGATCTCTAGGGAGTGGGCCGAGGTGTGACAGAGCCAGACATTAAACAGAAGCTAGGCCAGGTTAGAGGGGCCAGGCGTGGGAGACAGGAGAGAGCCTGTGGGATAGAGCCCTGTGTAGGCACCAACTTAACCTGCCCCCTCCCCCTCATCTCCAGTCCTATCCACTCACCCACGCACTCTCCTCCATCCCCACTCCCCCTCTCTCCTCTCCTCTATTTTCTCTCCATTGTATTCATCACCCTCTGCCCACACTGCAAACTCCATGCGGAGATAGAGAATAAGCGCTCGGCTTGTGTGTTTTGCTAAAAAGTGACATATAAGAATGTACTGCAGCACTCCCCCTGATTGCTGGCATTTCCAGTCCACACTGAGGACAATTTGAAGTGGTCTGTACTCCTCTAAACAACATCAGCAGACATATACAGAGACAGTCAAAGCAGAGGGAGGGAGTAATCAGTCCCAGGCCAGTGTTTAGAATGCACACAGTCAGAGGTGAGAGGAAGCAGCTCTGTCAAACCGGTGGTGTGATTAAACTCCTCAGAAAGACATGGGGTAGCGTAAAATATTTTACTGTGAACCAGCACATCCAGAGCAAGACTAATTTACATTGCCATTTGCTGCCAATTTATTTCTTCTCTCATGACCAACAGACAACCACAATTCCAAAAAGATTGGGATGCCGTAAAATAAGTGCTGTGTAATATGCTGTATAAATAAAAAACACAATGCAATGATATGCGAATCTAATAAGCCAGTATCTTATTCACGAAAGTAGATGGAAAACACATCAAATGTTGACAGCGAGACATTTTGCAATCTCATGAGAATACTAGCTCATCTTGAATTTGATTGGAGCAACATGTCTGAAAATAGTTGGGACAGGGCCATGTTTACCACTGTGTAGCATCCTATCTTCCTTTAACAATAGACCATAAACATCTGGGAACTGAGGAGACCAGCTGCTGGAACTTTGGGAGAAGAATGTTGTCCCATTCTTGTCTGATATAGGATTCCAGTTGCTCAAGATTCAAGATTCAAGAGCTTTTTATTGTCATTTCAACCACATATAGCTGACGCAGAACATAGTGAAATGAGATGGCGTTTCTCCAGGACCTGGTGCAACATATAAAGACATATGACAGGAGAGGGGTTTTTTGTTTGTTTTTTTTCACAGTTTAAAATTTAAATTTAAAAAATTTAAAAATAAATAAAGTGCAACGTGTGCAACATAGTACAATAGTTGCAAACAATGCAAAGGGCTCATATTTAATATTTCATGATGCTCCAACTGTCTTCACTTGGTGAAAGGTCTGGACTGCAGGCAGGCCAGGCCAGCACCTGGACTTTTCTACCGCAAAGCCATGCTGTTGTAATAGCTGCAGAATGTGATTTACCATTGTCTTACAGAAAGATGCAAGGCTGTCTCTGAAAAAAAAAGTCATCCGGAGGGGAGAATATGTTCCTCTAAACCCTATATATACCTTTCAGCACTGATGGTGCCTTGCCAGATAAGCAAACTGTCACTAACATAGGCACTAATGCACCCACATACCATAAGAGATGCAGGGTTTTGAACTGACTGCTGACAACAGACTGGACGGTCCCGCTCCTCTTTAGTCTGGAGGATGTGGTGTCCACGATTTCCAAAAAGAATTTTAATCTAAATTCCACTGACAACAGAACAGTTGTCTACTTTGCATCAGACCATTTTAAATGAGCTTTGGATCAGAGAAGATTCAGCATTTCTGGATTATGTTCACATACGGCTTCTTCTTTACATGATAGAGCTTCAACATGCATTTGTGGATGGCACAAATGCATAGTGTTCACAGACAGTGATTTCTGGAAATGTTCCTGAGCCATGCAGTGATTTCCAAGATAGAATCATGCCTGCAATGTCTGCAATGCCCAAAGATCACAAGCATCCAGTATGGGCTTTCAGCTGTGTCCATTGCACACAGAGCCCTCTCCAGATTCTCTGAATCTTTTCATGATATTATGTACTGTAGATGATGGAACATTCATATATGTTTTGCAATTTTACATTGATGAACATTATTCTGAAATTATTGCACAATTCTTAGATGCAGTTTCTCTCAGACTGCTAAACCTCTACCCATCTTTACTTCTGAGAGACTCTGCCTTGCTAAGGTGCTCTTTTTATATCCAGTCACATTACTATTATTTGTTGATAATTAACTGGATTGGTTGCAACATGTTCCTCCTGCTGTTTCTCTTTACTACCACTTACTTTTCCTAACTTTTGTTGCCCTAATCCCAACTTTTTCGAGACGTGTTGCTAGCATCAAATTCAGAATTAGCAAGTATTTTTCATGAAATAGCAAAATGTCTCAGATTCAACATCTGTGATGTTTTCTATGTTTTTTGTGATTAAAATATTGATTTATCAGCTTGGTAAATCGTTGTATTGTGTTTTTATTTATATTTTACAATCTTTTTTTGGAAATGGGGTTGTACCCTGTGAGTATTATTAAAGAGTAATTTCAATTGAACTCATATCTCGAGCCTGTGTTAGGCTTTATATCTCAACACAAATCCTTCTGAGAAAAACTAATAGTTAAAAAAAGCCATTAAATCTCATTGGATTAGGAAACGTAAGACATTTTAATTAGGTCTACTGATAAATGGCTTTAAAGCATCCAGTTTATTAGTCTGTGGTAATAAATAGATTCTTCTTTCCTAAAAATTTGAAGATATGGCATAATCTTAACTCACACACAAAGTTAACTTTTAATAACCATTGCAACTGGCATCTAATAGGCCTTCAAAAGCAGTATTTCTTTAATGAACAATTTGTGTATAATATCTTGTGTATGTTTTATCAATATAAAAACAGAATTTAAAAAGAACACTTACCATACTTGCATTTAACATCACCTAATGATTATGCTAATGTTTAAAGGTACAATTTCACAAATTATACATGTTTTGCTTGTTCGAAACACCAAACTGAGCATGCAGGATAAACAGATTTGCAAGAGAGGGCATTGAATTGTACCTTAATGGGGTTCTGTCCCAATGTCGAGCTTTTGTATTCTGAAAGATACAATTCTAATCCACCTTATTCCTTTAAAAAAAAGAGAAAAAAAACTCCAGACAACACTTTAAAGCTGCTGTAATGTGAAGGTCATGCAGAAAGTGCTTGCGCCGTAAGTTAAAGGCCTGTGGTTGATGTGGTCAGCAGTTACTCCTCCTCTGCTAAACCAAACACAAAGGGCAGTGAGCGTTCTTTACCAACGGGGACAGTACCTCGCTTCTCTTTCTGCTCTGTTGCTTTTACAACACAACCGTCAACTTCAAAAGAGCATTGTTCAGGTCTACTCTCCCCTTGCAGTTTTTTGCTCTATATTTTCTGCTTTGGACTTTCTATTCTTTCATGTACAATTATTGGTCAGTGTTTAATGAAGTCTTGCTCTTTTTGCCTATAGGTATATGACAGCATAAAGTCTGTATACTACAGATAATGTCTGTTAGAGAGACAGAGAGACAGGCAGGGCAGGAGAAAAGGTCATAGGTAACATGCAATGTCCCTGAGCCATGGGTTGGTTGGGTTGAATGATACACTGCTTGGCTGATAAGATCCCAAATTCAGCACTATGTGCAATGAATAACTGGAAGAGCACATGTTTATCTTTATGATCCCTCTTCTGTTGTGTGTGATTACGTACTGAATTTTCAGCAGTACTTCACAGCTGCTCTCAGTGCCCTTTGCCTTGACAGCCACTCATGTGTGGTGTATTCACAAGTCTAGTGGCCCAAGGCTGTTCACATTGTCTGCAGGTTGTTGCTGCTTGGTCCAAATGTGGTTTTATGTGTTTGTGTGAATGTGTTGACCAGGGGTGCTCATGTGTAGCCATGGTACTACAGATTACTACCTCAATCACTGAGATTTCCCAATGAGGAAGCGAGAGGACAGGCATGTGACTGACATTTCTTACCAGCCACTTTTACTCGAGTGTGTGAAAGTGTTCGTATGTGTGCAGTATACACTGGTGTTTGTGTGTGCCCTGGCGTGAGTGCTGCTATGCCACTCTGATCCCTGTCAGGGCCTTAAGCCAAGCCCGCGGCAGGTCCGGCAGCAAAACTCATAGAACCCTAGAAGTCTTTTCCAGCAATCAGACATGGACTGACACAGCGAGAGGGAGAGCTGGCAGTGTTCCTGCTCACTGGTACATGAATATTTTTCTACAGTCAAGAGGCAGCAGGCTGGCTGTCAGCACAGGACTCCCCTCCCCTTACAATCTGTGTCTATAAAGATGAAATACAGCATGAGGCTGCTTGTATAAGACGCAGACATGCAAACTTGCATCACCACGTAACTGACGTCATACACCTCTTCTGATGCACTTCAAAAACCCAAAGCCAGAACCACCACACACAAACACACATACCCAAATCCACATCACCAAGAGTGAAAAAGCAGGTTTTGTCCCATCTTTGCTGCATCTGAGTAGGGAAGAATGATCGAGTGGAAACATAAACAGCAAAATCACCCATAAGGGGAGAGGATGAGAAAACTATTGGAGGAGGGAATATAACTCACTTTGTTATGACACAAAACAACAGGCGGGGTGAAGAGAAAACATACAAAACTTAGGAATGAGAGACAGGAAAATGTTCAAATGAAAGGTAAACAAAGTCTGACAGCTAGAATAACATCCACAGCAGTTCCTTGACCGTACATACGGTCCTTGGGTAAGAGCCTGCAATATCAATTTACGTTAGCAATCAAAAGCTCATAGGTGAAGGAAATCGTGTTTCCTGAAAAAAACGACAAAAAACAGTGATTAAGGGACTCAGCTTTAACCTGTTGTATCCTGTTTGTTGGGTGCAAATAATTTTACAACAATTTAATTGTTCTATAAGTATTAATAAATTATATTAAATCAGGAAGCCTATTTCTGCATTTCTGATTTACAGTCTAAATCAAACTTGCAAGCTAACTAAACCTACATTTGAATTTTATTTTTATGTTTGTTCTTTATTTGCTCTCAGATGGTTGAACAGCACTGTCTTATGCACATCTAAACATTACTTTAATGGAACAACAATTATAATCCATCAGGTTCTATTGTGTGGTAATGACAGAGCTGTGATACTTACACAGTTACCTTACACAGTCAGCATTTTTTCCAACTTTCCTTTCTGGCTTCAAATAGGCTAAACTTTATGAATAATCAGCAATCTTTTCCAGCACATTCATACAGCGCTTTTAATACTATACTACTGTATAGCACTTTTCTTGTTACAGAAACTCATAATGCTGTTTTTTTCTGAAGCAGCTGTGTTGGTTTCAGCCTGTCTTGTGTGTTTAAACTCTTCCTATTTTGTAGTATCTTAGTTTTATTTCCCGCTGTGGAATTAGCCCTTCTGCTGACAGTAGACTCCATGTAGTATCCATGTTTGTGATTGGTCTGATGCTGCCAAAATCACCCCTTTTGTGTGAACAAACTCATAGCTAGATTCATAAACCGTGGGTTGACTTATTGTTGATAACCATCTTTGCATGACCTCTTATCCAGCTAATGTTAGGTCAAGTGAAACCAGATAACGTAAAGATATCCTGGGTATTGCTGAACTTGCATTGTAATACCAACCTTAGCCTTAGCAGAGGTTTACGCTCATGGAGTGCCTCTAGTTAGTTGTGCAATACAGGACTTCCTTTCTGTAATTACAATAACCTGTGAAGTGTGATGGCCTGTGAACCAGATGAGCTCCTATGTAGCTGATGTTCTAGTGTATCTGAATCTGATTCAGAAGTAAATCTGGATTTTTCCCCAAATTTCATGTTCTTTTGCCAGCTCTTATTATGCTATGAGTAATATACAATTCAGCTTTTTTTTTTTCTCAAATTCACCCAGATCTGATCTGGGTAATCCCACAAAGGCATTGGCCCTGCTCCAGGAGATATTAAGTGTCTTTCACAAGTAAAAGGCATTGCTTCTAATTTAATTTCATGAATCTGTCAAACAAATGCCAGTGATCTGTAAAAATGCTATCGATAATTTTGGTCAGAGCAAGGATAGCTGTTTATCTGTTTTAATTTAGCTGTATTAACCATCTGGTAGCTTCTTAACTTGTGATACTTTTAGCCTTGATGCAGACAAGAGTACTATCAATTTTCTCATGTAATTCTCAGTAGGAATGTATTTTCAGTTTAGTTGTGGTCTCATTTTCTTCTTTTTTTAAATTTTTTTTTTTTTGGGGCAGGGGGGGCTCATTATTGCCAGTCACTTAAATTAAGTAAGAATTTAAATGGAGCTCAAGTTATCCAGTCCGAGTTGAGATATGGGGGACAGCTGGGCCTCCCACAGAGCTCTAGAGAATAGAATGAACACTGATGTTTCCCATTGTTGCAACACTCACAGGACCAACCCACCATTTGGACAGCCGAGTCTGCCCAGCAACAGTTAATGCTGAAATGTATGCTATGGCACACAGACTGTCATTTACCATGCATTGCAATCACTCTGGATTGATTGGAACAAAATCAATGTTGTTCTGGGACTGACTACCAACATTTATAGAGTTGTCAGCAGCGCCTTCCTGTTGCTGCACAAGGGAGTGCCATGGTGTACAATGGCAGTGTGGACGATTTGTTTAAGACTGCAGGTCCCTGGGTGTTGACACTGATGCCATGGGAGTGGAGATGAGGGAGACAGAGAAATTTGGGTAAAACTACTATGAGCAGTAAGGGGAAGTGAACATGAGTCTACTTTCAAACTGGGAAATACATCTGACTCTCAGAACATTATTTTGGTTCCTAAAAGTAGAACAATTAGAATTTATGTGCTGACTTACAAAGTTTGCAACAAGAAGAAAAAAGGAGTTACAATAATAAATAAAACATCAATAAAAATGGAGATCATATGTCAGCATGTTGAGGTATTGAAGAGCTAGCTTGAGGAAGGACTGTTTTTACCATTATCAGCAGTTATCCTTCAGGGTGACCCCTGGCTCCCTCATCAGTAAACTTTGTTCGTGTGTGTGTGTGTGTGTGTGTGTGCATGTGTGTGTGCATGTGTGTGTTTGCAAGTTGTTTGTCCTCATCAGGATTAAAGGGCTTTTCAGTGAGAGGAAGCTTTAACACTACTTAACCCATATTGCCTTAACCCTGCAGCCACCGACCTTTGTCTGTTCTCTTAGTCCCAAACTTCCGGTCTCACATATCACAGCTCTTCCCAGAAGATACAACCATGTACCAGAAAAAACTTTGGAATAGATTTTCATTTTTGTGTGACAATGACCCAACAGTGAGAACACACTGCAACCAATCTTTTAATGGAAAACACACTGCGTCTTATATGAATGTTCAACCACAGACAGAGTAGTCCTTGTTTTGACTGAAAGGCTGTAGGCAAAGAGGGAGGATTCTGTCTTTTTCTTAGATGATGTAACTGCTCTTTATTATGCTGTTAGATCACCCCCCTCCAATCACATACACACACACACACACACACACACGCACACACACACACACACACACACACACAATAAAGAGAATGCAGTCATGTAGTCACAGGAGTCAGACGTTTGCTGTTCCAAGTACCAGGGGGCAGAAACTCCAGCAGTGGAAAACCAGTCAAACCCAGCACACTTACATAACATCATTTCCAGACAGCAAAGCATCTACAACCAAAACACATAAACCTATCTTAGGAAATCACAGCCAAACAGTCTCATTGTACTGTAGCCTGGAAACATGTTAAGGTCAATGTGTTTGTCAGCACTAAATACACACTATTATAGAAAATGTTATTTTGACATTATTTCTGTAATTGCAGCGACTTTAAAGAGACACAAGAGACCTAAAGGAGCAATAAATTACAATCTTATTGTAGCTGTATGGGTACCAAGTCCTAAGCAGTGAGCACTAACTATTACATGCTCACAATATGTCATTAAACAGACATAAAAGTCATATAAACATCATATGTCACAATGTTTTGCACACAGATCATGACAAATCAATCTGTCAGAAGTCTGTTAAAGTCAAAAAAGATATTATATCTGGGAAAAACATAGACCAGACTGTATAATTTCTGGAAGTGGGTATCACATTTCATGTTCATCTGCTTTCTAAATGGATTTGAGAAATATTTTCTTTACCATTATACTTCTTGTATATTCATGTTGTTGCTTTCCTTTTTTTTATCTGCATAATGTTTTAAGATCTTTTAACATGTTTGGAGTGTCAATTTTGAACTGCATTTCTCAGGCATACTTGAGCAAGGATGAAAGGGTTTGGGTATGTAGAGAGGCAGGATAGTGGATATAGTGGATAGTGGACAAAGGATGTTAAAGGTGGAGCTACCAGGTAAGAGGAAAAGAGGAAGAACACAGAGAAGGTTAATGGATGTAGTGAAGGAGGATATGCAGAGGGTTGAAGTAAAGGAAGAGGATGCAAGAGAGAGGGTGAGATGGAGGCAGATGATCTGCTGTGGAGACCCCCTGAAGGGAGCAGCCGAAAGAATGCGTGCTTGCATGTGAATGGAGAGATGGGATGTATCTGATGTCATGACAGGCACATCAGCTGTGATGAAAATCTTTTCATTGAATTCTTGGTTTAATTATCAGATTCATGCATTGGTCCTAAATTTGCACACCAATCATTTCTCAGACTTTATTACAGCTATTGGAGGATTTTCAAAGGTTCGTAAAGTTCTCATCAATATGGTGCCTGTGACAGTTTTCCTATTGATATACCAAGAAACTTTGATAATTACTAACATCTGACGACATCCGAGATTCCCCCACAGGGTCAGTGATCCTGAAGGTACTCCACAATCCAAAGTCTTGATTATCAGGGTAAGCTATAGTACCCTGTGGTTCATTTTCATTTACCAATACTAATTTTAAATGTATGAAAACAGCTATGGAGAAATGGGACCTGAATTATTACTCTCATTCAAATTAGCCTCTGGAAACTAATGTAATTATTTAGCACATCAGTGGATCATAGAGTGGTGTGTGTGTGTATGTGTTGTGGTGATGGTGGTGTTGGGGGGTGGGTAGAGAGATGGTATGCTCGAGCTGACGTGATTTCATGCAGAAAATTTATTCAACTGTCAATATCATTTAGATCTATCAGGGTGAACGCCGAAGGCTGCAGAGGAGGTCGCAGATACAGCTCAATCATAAGGATGCTGTGCCTCGTCTTGGATGCCAAGGCCATGTATCCAATCTGCATGTATGTGTTTATGTTCATGTGTATGTCCTCTGTGGGGAGAGAGATGTAAAGTGTTATACTCAAAATTTATCTTTATTCTAATATCAGTATTGAACAATAAACCAATCTATTGTTCAATATCAGGTTCAGGAAAACCTGTTGTCATAATTTACTAATAATAAAGTTACCATTTCATCTCTGCAAGGTTAGTGCCACTCCTACCACCCTACCCCTGATAACATCTCTCTAGATCATTTCCATTCCAACTGTGAACTTTATTTGAACCCGTGCCTTTGCATCAACAAAAATATGACATCAGAAAGAAAAAAAAAAGATGGGCTAAAAGATTTTCATTAAGAGAGGTCAGTGGCCAGGACAGCAGTGGCACTTCTTTTCTTTGTTTCTAAGTTCAAGGCCAGACAGAATAAATTGAGTGAGACAAGCCCTGGCACGTGTGTGTGAGCGTGTAAAAGATGAAGAAACCAGCTCACTCTTACAAATGCTGAATCATAGACCCTGGGCCTCTGAGACATGTAGAAAAAAGGAAGAACAAGAGTCAATGTGTAGACAGTGACTGGAATAGTCAACAAAGCTACACACGGCAGGAGAATGGATTCTATCTATCATTTGCATGTTTAAGCTTGAAGCGTTAAAATCCACAAAGACGCATTTGCATTCCCTTTACAGTCATTTGCAAAGGCAATCCAGGAATGACAAGAGTGACTGCGCTTTAATAAGATGCCTCCTGTCCATTGTCAAAAAAGTTTTTTTCAAAGCAACCTCATCATTAGAGTGCCTGATTCATGTGTCATGGCTGCTGTTAGTTTGCCCCTCACTGTGTTTTCCACTAACTTAAACTTAGAGGAGGGTTAGGCAAAGAAGTAATGACTGTGGATGTGAGTATGTGCTTGTGTGTGTTAGTTTGTTCCCTCGGGCTTTCTGAGTGTCCGGACAATTATAGCTATCAGTGAGCCCTGCCAAGTACAAGGAGGGGAAGCAGCTCAGACAAGAAAGCTGAACGGAGGTGAAGATAAGATACTGCTGAAAGAGGGAACTTTATGAGCCCTAAGGATGCCCTATAAACAGACAAGAATCTGCATGTAACGTAACTGTGAGAGCGCACAGAGAAGTCAAATCATATATCTGCCATATATACAGCTTCTCCTGCATGTTAGAGGAAAACAGACGTATCCTAAACCTACAAAGTTTACACTGGAATCGGAGTCTAAAAATCAAGTATGGAGCGGTAATGCTTGCACCATAACCCTCAAAGATGTTAAAGTCATATCATTTTTAAACATATGAGGTAAACTTGTGAAGGTGATCACTTTATGATCACAAATAGTGCAGGTATATTCTAGCATGTATACAAGAAATTAGACATAAAACACTAACGAGCATGCATGTTTGCAGAAAAGTCCCCCAGATACAATCATCTCTAATTTTGTGATGTATTTTGTCATTTGCACATACTTTTTTTGTTCTATTCTCTTAAAAATCATGTTAGACTTTAAAATTCTTTATTTTTTCATTGTAGGTATAAATGATCTTACAATATGTTGCCCTTCAACTCCTTCTCTGCAGCTTATCATTTGCCAAGCTGTTCTTGCAATAGCTACAACACAAGTCCAAATCCAGACTGGCAGCTGTAATCAATTATTTCCATTGTTGTTCATTGCTGTGATATGTTTTTGCAACACTGACACAGGCAGTTTGAAATAGAAAAAAATAAGACATATGAATAAGAGCCAGCAAATCATTGATATTTCTTTATGTTAGTAATAATCCTGACAATCTGCTTGAAGGGTACATGTAGTACAGCTGCAGAAGTGTTCCTAGTTACAAGAAGGAAGTGCCTGTCTTTTGGAAATGTTATTGGTATTTAAGCGAAGGACGTACCTTCTGAAGATGTGCAAATTTATTGGCATTGAATAGTTTTTATAACATTGTATACAATGCACCTTTTCTTTAAATGACGGTTGCTAAAAGTGATGCACAGCAGAGTCGCAGGGATTTTTGGATGCGTATTTAGGGTGAGCAACAGGCCAAAGTCCTGTAGTCTTTTTTTAGGAAAAAAAGGTTTTAAGTGAATTCATAAAAACCCAAGTGCATTATTTGGCACGGCAGAGTGAAAACTTTGCAAATTCCTCACACTACCAGTTTCCCATTTCTTCAGTCCCTCTTCTCTCCATCAGTTTCTTTCAGTATTTTCCTCTGCACCATTATCTTCTCTTATTCTTCCACCCACGCTAATCCTATTTTATTCGTGACATACTGTATAATATCACACAATATGCAGGACCGTGGCTGAGAGAGTGCTTTTTAAGGGCCTCCTCATTGGCTAGGCCCTAGTTAGGGTTGAGCAGTTCATCGCCGGCTATGTACCATTCACCATTTCTCATTCACCTGAGACCATTGTGGGTGCTGACAGAGGCTGCGGCCAAGCTTGCGTCACTCCAGGGCTGAGAAAGCAACGTAAATGTCAGAGGAATTAGCTGCCTTGCTAGCGCCCACGGAGCCCGGCATGACAATGGGTGGGAGAGGAGAAAGGATAGTGGGTACAGTAGCTGTAGCGCATCAGTAAGCCACACAGGAATCCACTCTGCTCTCAACTCACCTCTGTATCGCCCTCCCTCTCGTCTTGTTTTCCTGTCTTTCCATATTTCTTCCCTCTTGCCAACTCACTTCTTCCCTGCTTGCCCCCCCACCCCCCACCTCTCCTCGCTCTCTCCTTCCCTTGCTCTCTTTCTGTATCACTGTCTCGCCCACCTCGCCTCTGCCCGCAAGCAGTTTGGAGCAGATTATAGCCCTGCCACCCCCACTCGCCCATATACACAAACATTCACTCCAGCTCTGACGCACACACAACAACACACACATAAACGCACGTAAACATGCTTTAAGACTTTGTGTATCTCTGCCACCTACAGTGGCACTACATCATCCTCTCCCAGCGGTGCTCAAGCATGAACTTGTTTAGAACATCCTGTCCAGTCTAAATATGGTCAGACGTGCGACAAAATGCCCCTGCAAGATAAATGACTAAACACACACATTTTCAAAGTCAAACACACACCTCCTCTGACAGTCAGGATTAAGGAAAGTGATATCACACTGAACCGCAATGCAACCAGTGATTAGATGTCCAACATAATCAAGCTGTTATTGTAATCACATGTTTACTGTGTGTAGTGGTAAAGGAAACCCACAATTAAGACCTGCGGACAGTTATGTAATTGAGGCTGGACATTCGGTCAGAGAAAAATGAAAGTTTCTTTAAGGCAAAAGAAGGATCATGTCTTTAAAGACTAAAACATACAGTTAAGTTATTATTTTTTCTTAGCTCCATGCACAAATAATGCCTTCAGGGAACCTTTGGGAAAACATTGCAGTATAAAGTAAACCCTTTTCTGTTAACCTTTTTGCATGTCTGCTTTTATATTGTGGGTTTTCTTTTGTTTTTACCTTTAACCAGGTTAATGTAGATGCTTTCTTGATGAAGCAATAATCATCATGTCTCTGATGGAGAGGAGGCAGCAACACAGAGTAGATGCAGACACGGGAACTTTATTGTACATGTGCCCTCATGTGTAAATATGTGAGTGTGGTTCATTTGTGTGTGTGTGTGTGTGTGTGCGTGAGCTCCTGTTTGTTCCGTCTGCCATTCTGGCCTCGGTGTAGCCAGAGCGTGCTGCACACTGTACGGCTGAATGGGGACTGCGTGGGCCTGACCTGTGATCTCACCACCCACCACTCGCATACACATACAGCCCAGGCAACTCCCCCTGTTTTAGCCTGCGAGAAAAAGTGTAAGTGCATGTGTGCTCATATGTGTGTGCCTGTGTGTGTATTTGAAGGGTAAATACAAATCATTCTATCCTTTTTTTTTCCTCAGTCTCCCTCTTTCCCTCTCTGTGAGAATGTGTCTCTCTCCCTTATTATTAGTGTTTCTACATTCTCCTCAGGGGACAGAGAGAGGACTGCAGCTGTCCCTATGACAACCTCAGCGCTACTGTCAATCACCAGGGCTGCCTTATCCTCCTTGGCTTATATTCTATACATGCAGCTTCCTCAGCTTTGACAGGTGTGCAGATGGCACGTTGCACAACTGTATAGCCTACAATAATAAATGCACGGCACATTACCACTGCATTGATATTAACCTATTCATGTTGTGCATCTGTAACATTTTTGTTGTCATTTGCTTGCCACTTTTGATCTCGTTTTTATCATTATTACATGTTTACTGTGTTTGCTTGCACAGCATTAAATTAGTAATGATAGCTTCAATGGCACAATCCACTTAAATAAATAAAAGAATAAAACAAAGAAACAGATCGACACTTTGTCATATGTTAGGGGTTGCTGTTGATTAATTATATTCAGTGAGGATGGGTG
>VUQH01089376.1:0-15373 GCA_015106775.1 Etroplus canarensis | reverse complement strand
TACAAACTCGGAACTGGTTCCATAAGAGAGAGGCCTGATAGCTGAAGGCTCTGCCTCCCATTCTACTTTAAAAAACTTTAGGAACCAGAAGTAGAATGGGAGGCAGAGCCTTCAGCTATCAGGCCTGTGGAACCAGCTCCCAGTTTGTATTCGGAAGACATTTATATTTATTTATTTACTTATTTTTGCCCGAATTATTATTGATTAATACTAGAGCTGACAGGTAGGGGAAAGAAAAGAGAGAAAAAGAAGAAAAGAGAAGAAGAGAGCACATCAGAACACCAACTGCTGCATCTGTAACAAAGCATAGTTAACAAGCCTACTGCAACTTAAAAAAAACCCAGACATATGATACACAAACATACAATCTGTGTTATAAATGTGTGTGTGTTTGTCACAAAATGTAGTTAATACTGAGGGTGCTCCCATACTATCCAGAAGAAAAAGTCAGACAGAGGCAGGTCCAGCAGACCCGGGCCATCCCCAGTCCCCGAGGGAAATGGGGACCCGGGGCCACACGTCCCGATGGCAGCCACACGCCCACCCCAGTAGGGGGAAGATGGAGGACACGGACAGAGTCCCCCCGCAGCCAAAGGACGGGAGACCCAGAGGACCCAAGAATCCACTGAGAAATCAAGGGAGGCTTGCAGATATCCAGGACAGCAGACCTAGTCCATGACTGGCTCTGACCTAGTTTAAGACATTATGCCAAAAATAAACCTAATGATATCATTTATGTATAGATAGCAGAGGGACCCACACAAACACTCATTTTATGAACATTACAACCAAAAATATTACCCCAGGAGTAGTAGTGATTCTTGTAAAAAATGCTGAAGTACTCAAAATGACACAATTTAGGTGAAGACCCATTAGGCAATCATTGTGTGTAAAATCTGACCAATACTGAAGGAGAAATTGATGGAACGGGTTTCTGTAACTGAGCAGCTGCATCATCATCATCATCATCAAGCATAACACCAAGTGTTGGATGGTGTGGTGAAAAGCATACAGGCAGTGTACTCTGGAACAAAGTGACAAATCCTGCTTCTTTATCTGACTCAGTGTGGGCTTGGCGAATACCAGGAGAACATTACCTGTCTGACTGCCTTGTGCCAACTGTAAAGTTTGGTGAAGGAGGCTTAGTGTTATGGGCTTGTTTTTCTGGGCTTGTCCTGGGCCCCTTTGATTAAGTGAAGGAAAATCTTAATTGTTCGGCTTTCCACCACATTTTCAGCAATTCTATTCTTTCGACTTTGTGGGAATAGTTCGTGGAAGGCCCTTTTCTGTTCCACAAACAGCAAGTGTAAAGATCTGTTTGATGACAACACGACAGTACATCTACCACTGCAACGCACAAACACCAAGGTATGCTGGGAAACCCCAATATTAGACATGCCTTTCTAAAAGTTGGTTAGAAAGTAGTGATGTCTTCCTCCTCTTCCCCCATCCAAGCAGAGAGGTGGGTTTCAGGGCCATGTCGGAGAGGTTGGGATGTCCTAAGAGGCCTATGATGCACAGAATTCAACTGCTTCCCCCATCCATGCCTGTCACTTTCCTGTATGGAGCACAAGCCTGGGTGGCCAGCTCATGTGGTGACAAAGTGGCCAGTCCATTACCAGAGTGCCGGTAAGTAGAGAGGGCCGGCTGTGGCTCAGCTGGCAAAGTGGAAGTTTGGTGGTTCGTAAAAAGTGTTCTGAGTGCACTATATACATAGCAGTACATTTACCATTTAGAGATACAGAAATGGGAACACATAGATGAGTGCATGTGTCTAATATCAGTTAGTGTCATTTTAATACAAATATTTCAATTGAAAAGCATAATATCATAATCCTTGTGTTCTTCTCTGCACCTGATAAATGGAGCCTTCCACCATGTACATTATTGATCAACCAGACAAGTTTAATGGAATTGTTGAAAACATTTGTAAATCACTTAACTGACCATAAGTTATGTTCTTATTATTCTTATTATTGTTCTAATATTGTTCTTGTTATTGTTCTAGTAATCCATTTTTTAAAAATAAAATATTCTGATTCTCATAAAGCTCTTTGCTGATTTTTATTAACTAGTGTATTTAGTATTATAAGTAAAATTATTTCTGACATTTAGATGTAGAGTAATAACCAGTCTGCCTTATCAAGTGCAGAATTTTATTGTATTGCCATATTTGCACACAGCTCTGGATGCACTGCTTATTTATTACCAAGTAGCCACATGACATCTGGTTCACACATTAACATGCGCTTGACAGTTTTTTCTTTAATCCCGCACTGTCCTCTTGCACTTTTCTCACTGTAGCAAAGAGCTGTTTGTATTTTGTACAATGTTTCAGCTGCTCCCTTGTATTCTCCACCAAGGGGTCGCCACATTAATCCGTATTGGTAATTTGGCAGAGGTTTTATGCCAGATGGCCTTCCTGACGCAACCATCCATGGTGAGAGGGGCTTGTGTTCCCACCTGGAATTGGTCCACCTGGACCTTTCGCTTCAAAGGCGAATGTGTAAACCACTACGCTACCAAGGAGTAAAAAGCTTATTTAAATAATCCATTAGTGGTGCACTTATGGCCCCACCAGTAGAGGGCAGCAATATGTGACATCTTTCTTAGGTTCTATACAGTGTCCCCCTTAGTGCAGTGGTTTACACATTTGCCTTACAAGCAAAAGGTCCCTGGTTCAACTGTGTCAGAAAGGGTATCCAGTGTAAAACCTCTACCAAATCACCAATGTGAAGTATTCTACTGTGGCAACCCCATAGGTACATCTTGTTAGGTTCTGCCTGTCAGTGGCAGCACAGAGGTAAAGTGGTGAGCACTGTCCCCTCACAACAAGGCTGTATTGCAAAGTAAAGATCACTAAAAACATATATTTAACCATTGTTAAAACAGCAGTTTAAACCCATAATTCTTGAGTTTATAAACAGATTATAATTAAATTTAGCAGAAATATAACTACTATGAAATTAAAAGAATATCTACTTGACAAAAGTACTAAAAACTTGTAGTACTTATGAGATAAATTAGAACAGAACTTGGGCAACTGAAGTTGAGTACAAAAGTACTTTTTTATAGTTACATCTATAAAATGTTTGAAAATAAATTTAAAAAAGTAAAATTAGAATTAAAAACATGAATGTGTATCTACTGAGTAAATAAACTATAGAGCATTACTTCTTTACTCGGTACTTAATTCGTTTTTTAAAATTTTTCTTACCCCAGCCACCTCCTCCAGCTCCTCAGTGGGAAAACCAAGGCATTCCCAGGCCAGCTGGGAGACATAGTTTGTCCAGTGTGTCCTGGGTCTTCCCCGGGGTCTCCTCCCAGAGGGACGTGCTTGAAACACCTCGAGTGCTATTAATTAGTCTCACAAGAAACCTATAGCTTAGGATGTGATGTTCCAGTTGATAGATGCATCCCCACTAAAAGGCAATAAATTATGTGACAAAACAGAAACTGAAATAACAGTATACAAATTTTACAGGTTATTTGAATAAAAAGGGGAACACATGAAGAATAAGAAAACTGTGTAAGACACTTAAGCTTCCTTTTATCCTCATTATATTTACTTTAGTGAAGAAGGTGGCATGGTCAATTTTAAATAAAATATGTTCTTCACATGCTAAATGCCTCTCAGCTTTAATGCCCCTCATTGTTGGATGCAAAAACATGCTTTAGTTTGTCAAGCTCACCCTAACTGTAATAGGACACCACCATTGCAACAAGTTAGTTCAAGAAATTTCTTCCCCCCTACACATTCTGCAATCAACTGTAAGTGGAATTATTGCAGAGTGTAAGGGTTTAGGAACCACAGTATCTCAGCCATGAAGTGGCAGGCCACTTAAAGTACAGAGTGAGGTTGCCAGCTACTGAGTCACATAGTACATAACAGCTGCCAAGGCTCTGCTGACTCAATAACTGCAGAGTTCCAAATCTCCTCTGGTATTAACATCAGCACAAAAACTATGTGTAGGGACCTTCACAGCATGGGTTTCCATGGCCGAGTAACTGTGCACAAATCTTAAATCATCAAGAACAAGTGTCAGATGGAGTGGTGTATAATACGTCGCCACTGGACTCTGGAGCAGACGAAATGTGTTCTGTGGAGCGATGAATCCATCCATTATTCCATCTGGTAGAGTGATGGAAGATTCAAGGTTTGGCAAATGCCTGGAGAATATTACCTGCTTGAGTGCATCAGTGCGAAGTTTGGTGGAGCAGGAATAATGCTGTGTGCTTGTTTTTTAGGGTTAGTCTGGGTCACAAGGTTCCAGGGAAGGGAAGTTGTAATGCTTTGGCTTACCAAGACATTTTGGACAATTCTATACTTAAAATTTGTGGGAATAGTTTGGGGAAGACCTTTTTCTGTTCCAGCATGCCTGTGCCTCATTACACAAATCAAGGTCCATAAAGGCATGGTTGTTGGATGAGTTTGGTGTGGAAGAACCTGACTTTTTTATTCATGCCTGTGGATTTAGAATGAGATATATTAAAAGCTGCTGTACGTTTAATGTGTAGGTGGCCCAATGCTTTTGTTCATATAATATAAGAGAAGAAAAGATAAGGCATACTTTTATCTATTCCTTATAGGGAAATTACAATTCCCGAATACACACACTCTTATGTTGCTACTCACACACATGCAGAGAAACCACTGAACACACATGCAGTGAAAAGCTGGGCATTAAGTGAAGGCTTCCCATCACAGGTGCCAAGGAGAGCAAATGTGGGATCTGGTGCCTTGCTCAAGGGCACCTCCTCAGTGCTCAGGAGGGTCTCCTCCACACACATGGGTCGAGCACGGGGTCTTGTATTAGCAAGTCTTGAATTGGCCTCCAGGTCCAGATCCAGGCATTTCTTGAAGAGTATCTGATAAGCATGCCCTCACAATACTGTTAAGCTGAATTTCAGGGCATTTCAGAGCACAGCAGATAATATAAGCTGATTATTATTATTATTATTATTATTATTATTATTATTCTCTCTTTAATTCTTTAATTATTATTATTCTCTCTTTAATGACAGTGATGAGTTTCCTTATGAACCTATAAACGATCTAAAACATTAAATCTGAAAGAGGGCTACTAATTATAGTTGTTAAAGTAGTGCAGTGAAATAAAAGGCACAGTCTTTATAAAATGTTTAAAATATGAGCCACTGCTTTTGCACAGTCAGCTTTAAGTACCTGGAAATACATTACTCATCTTGAATAGGGAAATGCAGCAGAGGTGTGTCACCTGCCTTAACTTGTAAAGCTGAAATTAGTCTTCAGTTCCCACTCTTTTTGGGGAAGAAAACAATATTTGATCACAGAAATGGAAAGTTACAGTGATTTGCTTTGTGAAGCATGGATGACGTCACGTCATCCTCACATTTTGTGGGAAGAGATAGGCACACAGTAGAGAGGGAGATGTTTTCTTACCCTACGGTCACCTCGTGGCCCTTCTGAAGACCCAGGCCCTCCACTCTGAACACCACTCCCCTCAGTGTACGTGGCAGGGGGTTGGTGAAAGTAATCTTGGTGGCCATCTCCTTACCAACCACAGCTTCTCCAACAGGCTGCCAGAAAAAAGTTAAATTAGTCAGGAAGGATACATTTAATAGAAATAAGTTTCATACTAGAGAATGTTCTAACATATTGCTAAGAAAAAGATCTCTTACTGTGATGCTGAGGTCGGGTGTACGGAGCCTGAAAGTTGTTTGGTTGGCTAGCACTTGCTTGGTTTCAGTGACTCTTCCAGACAGGGTCAGCATCAGGGCAGCTTGATCCACTAACTGGTTCTGGTATTGTTGGTAGGGCAGGACCCACTCAATGGTTTTCTCTGAGTGTAGAAGAAAAACAGTGAGCCAGGTTTTTATTTCTCTATTCAAGTTTTACTTTATATTAAAAGAATATTTTTGGTAACAACTGGAGCTGGTTAGCTCCTTTTTTCTAGGAGCGAGTCTAGCCTAATCACCAGTATAGGATGTAAGCAGAGGCGTTTCCAGGATTTTTTGAATGGGGTGGCAAGGGGGGTTGGTAGAACCAGGCACAGGGGGTCCCCACAGGAAATCAGAATATTTAATCAGAAATAAAATCAATATTGAAACTCAGCACAGAAACACTGAGTATGATTTCCAGGGTTGTGTTCAGCTCTGTGTCATGTTACACATTTATTATGTGATGTGGTGCTTCACGTGAGTTTAAAAAAGAGGGAAAAAATTGGAGTTTTTACTTTAGACAGACTTCATAATACTAACGAACTAGCTTAATCGTGCACAAATTTGATAATCAAAATATATTTAAAGTACTGAAAGTGAATACAGTTATTATATAGAATGACCCTTTAAGAATCATAACCTTTATATTACTGGATCGTAATTATTGATTCATTGATGCATACGTCACTTTAATGTTGCAGTTGTTGATGATTTTAATTAGTTTATATTGCTGGGTAGCTTTAGCTATAATAAGGCAATTTAACTGTGAAATAAACAACTTAAGCGAGAGCATGTTTCCCCTGTTCTGGCTGCCCTTTACTGGCTCCCTGTATATTTAAAGATTGTTTTTAAGATTTTTTTGTTTCTTTTTAAACCTCTTGGTGAAAACATAATTGCTTCTTACTGTGCCTCAGAAAAGACTTAAAAACAGGTGGGAATTGAGCTTTCTCAAATGTACAGTATCCCCCAAATTATGGAATAAGCTGAACCCCAGAACCCGAGAACATTCATACAATAGGGACTTGTCAATCACAGGGTAGCCACGCCCTTAATCATACCATATTTTATCATTTTTGTTCTAAATGGGACAAAAATTTATAAAGTAAAAACCATAATGTATCAAAGAATATTAGAAACTAGCATTTAAGGTCATAAACCTACTAGAAAAATGTTTACTCAAGTAATAAAATAATTGAAAAGTAGAGCCCTTTTCTCATAGACTTCTATCCATGGACATCTTTTTGCAACCAAATGAGTGGCCCCTTGCTGGCTGTTAGAAAGACTGCAGGCTAAAGTTACTAATGTGTTAGCTTCACTTTACAGACAACATTAATTTCCACGTACAGCCAGTGCTGTAAAAACAACACTGAAACATTATAACCGACAGTCCCTTGGTAACAAATCGTTGCCTATTTAAACACTGAAGACTTGTAGACCAACATTAAGCCACAGAAATGATATGATTATCAGTGAGCTTATTGCTATTATTATAACTGCTGCTTAGTGATGGGCAAAGCATACAACAAATTCAGAGCTCAAGAGTGATGATGTACCTTTCAGCTGCTCCCTTGTATTCTCCACCAAGGGGTCGCCACAGCTGATTAATCCGCATCAGTAATTTGGCAGAGGTTTTACACCGGATGCCCTTCCTGACATAATCCTCCATGGTGAGAGGGGCTTGTGTCCCCACCTGGAATCGAACCAGGGACCATTGCCTTCTAAGAGAAATGCACAAAACACTACGCTACTGGGGGACGCTAAATTTGGAGCTCGAGAGTAAATCTAAATAAACTCACAAGCCCTCAAACTAAATCAGTGTTCTACAACATGCTAAAATAGTTCAACTTCAAAGTCATGTACAGATGGATCTTTACTCCACTGTCAGTAAAAAGATAAAAAATGTGGAGCTGTACAGTTCAGCTGAAAACCAACCTTCATTAGGCAAAAGCTCCACAGGCATCTGTTCCTTCTTGATAGTGCCTTTCAGCACACCTGTGTAGTACATGACAGCCACCTGGCTGTGGAGTGTTGTCCGGCGGGGCTGTGAGCTTAGATTTTTCACCACAATGCTCAGCTGGGCGTCAGCACCCATCCTGGGCCCCTCGCCGTCCATCTTTACCTCCACAGATACGTCTTCTGCCATGGGAGTGGAGTAGACATCTGGCTTGCAGTCTCCACAGCAATGTGCTCTTCTTCCGAACCTGGTAGAGGGAGTAGAAGGTAAGTGGACCTCATTCTGTCTGAGGTTTCAGGATTTATTAGCATATGCAAGAGCTATGGCATGTAGTCCCTCCAAAGAAAACAAAGGGGAATAATAAAGAATTGTGAAGACCAGGTAAACAGCTGATGAGGGCTAAATGAGGTGACTGCCCGAAAAAATGATCTATGGAGAATGATGGGGCTAAATAATTACTTTTCAAAATAGGTCCAGGTAGTGCAGAATTTATTCTAGCTGGTTCTGGAACATCAATCTAAGGTAGACTTACAGTTAGACACCAAAAGATGGTTGCCAGTACCAGTCATCAGAGCCCACTGCTTTGGTGCTGATGCAGTGGCCGACGGCTTTCTTCTCACTGTGGATCTGCTTGAATGTACCATCCAGGTTCTTCTGCCACTTGTCACTGTTTACCTGCCAGGAAAATACCAGTGAACACGATAGCATCAGAGTTCAGGAGAGGTTAGCCTTTCATGCTCATGATGAAGTTAAGCCATCATTTTTTGCACAGTTGGAAAGATATTAAAGTCCACTCTGTAATTCCTTTATTAATGCTTCTAGAGCAAAAATTCCAGCTCCAAAGACCACCTTTGCAGATCCTAAATACCTACAACTTAGTTTGATCTGGTGTGTTTGACAGTACACTGAAATGAACTGAGAGAGATGAAATTAAAGATTTCAGTTTATGTATACTTGCTCACCTCAGCAAAGACAAATGGCGTGTCATGTTTGAGGTAGACGTGGCCAGAGCGGATGGCGTTGACAGAGGCGGGGCCGCAACGGAAGGTGCCCTGGCTAGTCTCCTGGGGAGTGGCATCAATGGCTTGCCAGCCTCCATTACCCGGGGGCAAGTCTGGTCTGGCCATCCAGCAGTCATTCCATACGTGGAAATTCCTGTGATTAGATAGATTTTAGATTTTTTTAATTTAAAGCAACGTGCTTTTCCATGTTTAGACAAGAGGATTGACACCATTCTTACAGCTAAGTACACTAAACTAAGTACACCCTTACTGCTTCCATACAACTTAGGATGGTAAGCAGCTACCAGGAGCTGCTATTCAAATGCATTTGGTTAACTGATCATCAGCAGTGTGAACACCTCTATAAAAACAGAAGTTTTGGGAGTATGCTGGTCTGGAGCATTCAGGTGAGCGCTAACACAATGCCACACATCTTCAGCATAAAGCTTAGCCAGAATTGGGTCATGCAACAGGACAACGATCCCAAGCATACCAGCAAATTTACAAAAAAAAAAATGGCTGAAAAAGAAGAGAACAGAGGTGTTGCAATGGTTCAATCAAAATCCAGACCTCAACCTGACTGAAATAATGTTGCCAGACCTTAAGAGAGCTGTGGACAAATAACTACCTGCAAACCTCAATGAACTGAAGTGCTAATCAGTGAAATTCAGAGGCATTTATTAACTTTGAACATAGACCCCCCCCCCTAATAATTTAACAGGAGTTACACTTACTTTGCTGCCTTTAGATTAATCACAATATGTGCCTGTTTTGTAGTAAGAGTCATGAGGGAAATGGGAAATGCACACAGAATGCCTAAGGGCTCTGTTATGACACCAGTAGTACCACATAAAAACAGATACAAGATTAGTTTCTGCAGTTAAAAATAAGTTGCACATAGTTGAAAGCCCATGATGTCTCTAGGGGTTCAAGTTACAGGGTACTGCTTTTGGAGTAGGGCTAAATTTATGGTACATTCCTGTAGCGTAGACTTTGGAGCAGATGACTTTTTTATCAGGATTACATGCCACATAAAGCTCTACATCTTACCAGATAGAGTCACTATTGAGGTAGTTGATCGGCTCCATATTTTCATCAAGATACACATCTGTAGTGAGGGATACATCAGTATCATGAGCAGACTGAAAGTTGGTCACACTGCGGGCGGGTATGCCTAGGCAGCGCAGCACTGAAACCAAAGACAGAGATATATATATAAATGAATAAAACATCAAACAAGGGCACTGAATACATAAATTAGATTTTCAGATACATCAGGCTGCATTTCTGCCAACAGGAAACTTTATTGTTCTGATTGAACCAAAGTGACATATGGCTCTATTCGTGACAAAAATTGAGGGTGTGTCAGGAATGTCAGTGTGAGGTATTTAGAGGGTATAAGCGCTTGCTATGAGGGGCAACAATATGTGCTAAGGTTAGCTAGCTATCATGTGAGCGTCACTGGATACATGCACAATGAATGAAGTGTTCACTTATAAAGTTGTAGTGGAAGCTAATGAAAAGACCCTGATTGACAAAAAGCCATGATTGCTGTAATTTGTGGATTGTTAATTAAACCTACATGAACACCAGGAAACACTCTTGGTTATCCTTTGTAGTTTTTTGGGCACACACAAGCAGAAAATAGAGTACACTCCTTTCGCATGCCTACTAAAGCTTGATGTAACCTTCTTAGGTTCAAGCTTTCACCATAGACACACCCTTCTCTGTCACTCAGCCATCAAGTGCCCTCACTGTTGTATTTTTTCCCCTCAATCACCTGTTGTAGTGACCCCAGAGAAGACCCAGCACTGTCCATATGACACAGGCGTTCCATTGGAGGAGTGGTATTTCCTCAGGATCTCCACGCTGCTGCTCCACGCTGCAGGGGAGACTCCACCAGAGTAATTACCCGACCAGTTCCCAACCAAAACGCCAAAGTCATCCTGAGCATTGATCTGAAAAGAACATAATGACATGGTCATTTTTATTTTCTGCTTTTTTTCTACTTTCCTAGAAATTTGAGAGACCAGTTAACCTGAATCCTTGTTACTGCACAAAAAATAAATATATGAATAAACAAAACTGTGTCATATTTCTCTTAGTTATGATTATTTTTCAGGGCAGTCAAAATTAATGTGTTAATTCTGATTAATTAATGTGCATGATTAATTTGATTAAAAAATTTAATGCAATTAATGACATGCAGAGGGTTGGTGTGAGGGAAGAAGATGCAAGGGATAGGGTGAGATGGAGGCAGATGATCCGCTGTGGCGACCCCTAACGGGAGCGGCCGAAAGAAGAAGAAGGACGCATGTGAATGGTGGATCACATCAGCCATCTCAATGTGAAATTTGAGTTCAAAAACCCCCCAAAATGGAACAATTGACCAGCTGCAGGAGTTTTCGTTTCACCAACTGGTCAGCTCTAATCCACTAACATAAACAAGTTAGTCTGTCTCAGCAGCTGGCTAAAAGATAAGTAAGAGGGCTGCATTAATATCAATATTTGTTTGATTTTTTAAAAAAAAAGAAAAAATGCGGCTGGTAAATATGGTGTGGTTGGTATGTTTTTTCCAATTTTTAATTTGTTCTTTAGTTTAAATAAAACACTTGTTAAGTGTATATATATCACCTTATTTCATGAGTCTTTTTGCCTGCACAAAATGAAGCACATTTAATAATGGATGAGTATTAATCATGATTAATCTAAATTAATCAAAAGCGGCCATGTAATTAATCTGATTCAAAAATTTTAATCATTTGACAGCCCAACCTTTTTTTTTGCATATCTTCTGTATATTAGCTCACCATGGCAGATATGACCCTGACCACGTTGACAGCATCCCCTCGACCAGATGGTGGCATGTCACTCTTCTCCAGGACAAAAATACATGCTTCCAGGATTCCCTCATGAAACTACAGTGGAGAAAAAAGTGCATAAATCATTATCAAACTACCAAGAAGTTTACACATCTAACACTGTAAAGAAAAGAAAACATGTTTTATTTTGCCATAAGTATCATTTATATTACAACAGGAACATGCAAAGCAGTGCTAGTAGTATAGAAAATGTATTGTTATTCTGTATATTTCTTATTCCAACCCCTTGAAAATACCAAAACCAACAAAAACTCAAACCTACAAAATTATTGTTTGTGTAGCTAAAGCCTGATATATCTTATTCATCAGCTCCAAACTGTAGAGCTCTATTGTTTCTCAAAGAACTAGGCATGTGCAAGTATTGTGAAATTTTGTGCTGCACCAGTGTTTAAAATTGCAGATTGTGGTTTATGTTTTCAAAAGCGACTTAACTGTTTCAAAGCCATCATCACATTATCTTTGGACATTTAAAGCTAAATTAATGTGACACAATAAAAATGTATACATACACATACTATATACATACATAGTCAAAAACTAAGTATACCCCATATTTTGAAGTAATTGCTTTCTGTATGACTGCTCTGGAGGAATTTTGGCCCAATTTCCAATTTCCATTACAATGTGGCTTCAGCTCATCGATGTTTGTCAGTTTTTCTCTCTCTTAAGGTCCTGTCACAGCCTTTCAATCAGGTTGAGGTCTGGACTTTGACTGGGCCATTGCAACACCTTGATTCTTTTCTTTCCTAGCCATTCACTTATATATTTGCTGGTATGTTTGGGATCACTGTCCTGTTGCATCACCAAATGTTGGCCAAGCTTTAGCTGCTGGACATACAGCCTCACATTTGACTCCAGAATACTTTGGTATAAAGAGGAGTTCATGGTCAACTCAATAACTGCAAGGTGCCCAGGTCCCGTAGCTGCAAAACAGGCTTAACTCATCATGTCTCCACCACCATACTTGGCAGATGGTATGAGGTGTTTGCGTTTTGCCAAACTATGCACCTCCACTTTGGTCCTGTCAGCCTAAAGGACACTGTTCCAAAAGTCTTTAGATGCAACTTTGCAAACCTAGTCTGAGAGTCTAAGATGTAGCACTTGGATTTTTTTTTTTTTGCAATTTCTCTGTTCTTATAACCCTTCTCAGATTGATGGGCAGAAAGCAGCTGCTGATGTCTTTCCTCACTGGCAGTGTTTTTTAACACATACCTGAACGCTCCAGAAAAGGAGAATGCCAAAATGTCTTTTTAATAAGGGTGTTCAAACCTCTAGAAAAGCAGGTGGATATTCAAGTGCATCTGCTTAGCAGCACCTGGCTGCCACGTACCCTATAATTCTTATGGAAGCCGTGAGGGTGTTAGTTTTTCCCAGAACTGCAGAGAGAACCATGAAAACATCCTTTTTGATATCACAACGCATATAAATATTGCCCACTGACATCTGTAAATGCTGATTTTGCTGATCAGGCAACAAGGCTGATATATCATTGCATTCCCCCCCCCCAAAAAAAAATAAATAAATAAATAAATTTTGCATTAGACCTATAGTTAATTTTGTGCCAATTCCACATAGACCATCCTGCTGAAGTACTTAATGTGCCAAATGTTGATCAATTCACAGCTAAAAAACAGTCCCCAGCAAATACACTCCTATTTAAATAACTAACCTTAGTACCAACCTGTACCCAAATTTGTAGTCATGTAAAAATACAATTAAACTAAAGGTACTGGGAATCATTTGAAAGAATTCCATCTTCAGCAGGAAAAAACAGGCTTAGCGGCATGAGGTCATAATGCTGTGTTGATAGTTTAGAAGCAAAGCACTTTCCGATCACATCACATCTTTATAATCTGTACCTGGCCAAAGTTCCATGTGCGGGCACCGATTTGTGTTTCTGTGCCGTAGTAAATCCTCCCAGTGTCATTCAGCACATACTCCTTCCTCTCCTCTTCATTATCCAGGTACACCGTGTCCTCTGGAAACATAGAAAACACATATTTATATACCTTCATTTAGCTTCATACCACTGAAAACATCTCTTTTAAAGTGCAATTTTTCTCCCATTAGTGTATGCACTTTTACTCACATTTACCTGCAACTGCAATTACCCTAATGTTCAATTTAAGAACACCAACCTTGACAGAGTACACAAGAAAATCTTTTATTCTGTAGAAGTTTCAAGCATTTTTTTAGTGCACTGAAACATTTAAGTGTCCTCCCTTTTTGTACAAATGACCCAAAATGCCTGATTTATTCACCACTTTCATGACTAAACCTCCAAAGAATGTGATTTTTTTCCTAAGGGCAGGAAATAGTTAAGAAACACAATGACTCCATAGACTTTGCAGTGGGGCCCACACTCATTTATGGGAAAAAGTCTGTTTTGAAATCAGCACTCCAGACTTGGGTGTGCACGCCTCATCCGTGTATGTTTTCCCATCCTTTTTTATCTATTACTGCCACCACCTTGAATACCAATGGGTGGGGACAAGGAGCATGACAAAGAGAAAGAAAGGAAAAGCAGTAAAAGTATCAGACTGTTTAAGATGTACATGAAGGGGCAGGAAAGTCATGGGGGGACTACTAAGAGAAAGAGGGGAAGTTGCTTGGGAGAGAAAAGGGGAGGAGGGAGAGAGAGGGTCAAGCATAACATATTGTATTGGGATTTTATGGGGAAAAACCACAGGGGGATGAAGCTGACAGTTTCTGGCAGCTGTGATAATTGCACTTTTCATGTCTTACTGAAAAATTCCTGGAATGTGGGAAGAAGAAGATTCACACAGAAGGATATGAAGGAGGAGGTCAGAGAACCAAAGTCAGGGTCAGGTCAGCAGATAGCAAGAAAAGCACAAAACAGAGAGGGAGAGGCATAAAAAGGCAGGAAATATACACAGAGGCAGTAAAAGCAAGGGAGAAGACAGGTTGTCACCAGCTGCAAGGATTACTCTGAGCTCGCCCCATGGCGTTTTATACAGTAATTGTAGGATTTTGACTTTTATGAGCATGAGGGAGAGATTGGTCTTGGGACGAAGAGATTGAAAGAGGGAAAAGGAGATTGGGCATGCAGCCAAAAGCAGCAACCCTGTAATGAAAGACACACAGTCTTGTTTTATCACATCCAGTTCCAATATTTTTTCTCTTTCCTTTTCTATTCTGCTGTGTTGCAAATACACTGCTTTCTCTCAAATATCCTGTATGGATAATTTAGAAAACTCAGGAGAATAACCAAGAGACCTAATTTCCTAATGCTTGCTTAGC
Organism: Etroplus canarensis; assembly: GCA_015106775.1. Lineage (NCBI taxonomy): Eukaryota > Metazoa > Chordata > Actinopteri > Cichliformes > Cichlidae > Etroplus > Etroplus canarensis. Next base: position 575 of record VUQH01089376.1, on the reverse strand, counting down.
CATATAGAAGAATAATAAGCATGAACGGTAAAGAAGTTTGGGCTCACTTGGAAATTCTCTTGTTTTCCATGGAAACACATGTGAAATTAGTCTGAATAGGAAATATAGCAAATGAATATGACGTGCTGACATTGTCAGAGTTAGAATTAATCATTTTAATTACTGCAAAACACCTTTTGCAGCAATTATAGCCTGTCAGGACTTAGGTATTCTAGCTGTCAAATTTCCCAGGTACTCTGATGAGATTTCACCCCATGCTTCCTGGAGCATCTCCCACTGGCTTGATGGAGTCTTCCTCCATCCCATATGGTCAAGCTGCTTCCACAACAGCTCAATAGGGTTCAGATCCACAGACTGTGCTGGCCACTCCATTACAGTCAGAATTCTGGCTGACTGCTTATTCTTAAAATATTGCTGACACATTTTGGAGGTGTGTTTTGGGTCATTTTTCAGTTGTAGGACAAAATTGGCCCCGTTCAAGTGTTGTTCACAGGGTATGGCATGGTTGCAAAATCTTGTGATTGTTTTCCTTCCTCATGGTTCTTTCCATTCTGTACAAATCTCCTATTTTACGA
>VUQH01089375.1:0-13853 GCA_015106775.1 Etroplus canarensis | reverse complement strand
TGTTTTTGTTTGTGTGTGTGTATATATATATATATATATATATATATATATATATATATATATATATATATATATATATGAAAATATCTGAAACATTATTTTGTTTTGTTTGGGGGACAAGCAATAGTGCTTATAAGCTCCGATCGTGTGTTTTTAAGGCATCTTCTGAATTCATTTTTTATTTGACCTGATGATTGCTATCTGGCTATTGGCTGATAAGATGACATCACAGATGGCAGTTGCAGATTTTTCAATATTCAGTCAATTACTGTCAGTGCATTACTAATTTATGTTTTAATTTAACTTTGTGGGATTGCACTTTAAAGAAAATAGCATTTGCTGATTTATATCCCACCACCTTTCACCTGCAACAGTAAAAGAAAGCTTTGTTGAGTCATCATAGGATGAGATATTGTTAAATAAACTTAAAAAGCAAGACTTTCATGTTACGCATATAGTTGGTTTAAATTGTATTTGGAACTTCGAGGGCAGTGTTAAAGTTAACGGTCTGCTATCATCCTTTGAAAATTAAAAAAGGGGAATTCCACAAGGTTCAATTTTGACACCACTACTTGTTTGCCTATACATTAATGAGTTACCAGACAGCTGTAAAGAGGTAGATTGTATGCTGACGATGCAGTCATCCATGCATCAGCAAAGAGTCCACGAAAGTTTGAGGAGTTACTGAATAGGTAGAAGAACAGTGTCTCACAGTGGTTTGGAAATAATTTGCTGTATTTGAACTATACAAAATCTGTATAAGAATCAGAATCAGAATATTTTATTAAAGCCTATCTCAGCTGTCACTGGGTGAAAGGTAGGGTACACCCTGGACAGGTCGCCAGTCTGTCGCAGAGCCAACACAGAGAGACAGACAAACATTCACACTCACATTCACACCTCTGGTCATTTTATAATTACCATTAACCCTAACCTATTTGCATGTCTTTGGAATGTGGGAAGAAGCTGGAGTACCTGGACAGAACTCACACAAGCATGGGGAAAACATTTGAACTCCACACAGAAGTGCCCAAGCTGGCTGGCTGATGGATTTAAACCCTCTTGCTGTGAGGTGATAGTCCTAACCACTGTACCACCATGCTGCCCTTAAACAATAGAAACAATTGATTTTAAAATTTCAAAAGAGATGCAAAAATTATGGGTTAAACAAAGGCAAATTTGTGATCAGTGAAGTAGGAAATGTGTTGTGGTTATTTGTTTTTTCTTCTTAGCATCCATTTGTTTTTGTTACTGCTGTTTCTATTACTGTTTGTTGCATTATGACTGTTAGTAGATTGAGACAAGGTATGCAAATTAGCTGACGCTAGAAGTCCTGTATACGTTGCATTGGTTGCATTTTGTTTAAATGACAAACTATTACTATGTATTGCTCTGTTATATAAATGATGAAATGAAATGAATGTTCAATAAACTGACTGTTTGAAAACATTAGCATTAAGTCATTTATTCAAGAGCATTTCTTTTTCTTATCTGTGACTTTTTCAAAAAATGTGCTTATAGTGTTAATAGTTGCTGTACTGTAAGTACACATAGCATGACCTCTTTTTCCCTTGCTGACTGCAGTGGTGCCATGGAGTGAAGACAGAGTTTATTGAACTAACTCAGCTCATCTGGAACCAAAAACTCTGAGTTCAACCTGCTTTCTGGAATAGACCTCAGAGCTTGTGTATTGTGAGCCTCCATTGAAGACATGAGTGCAGAGGAGTTACAATATTCCAGGGTGACATTTCAATTGAATGGATGGAAAAAGGCTATAGAAATGGTGAAGGTTAGTCTAAAAATAAGCCAGAAAAGCACCCAATGCTTTTTAGATGGTGTATAGAAAAGGGATAAAAGCTTATAAAATCAACAAGCTGGCTTACCAAAAGTTAACATGGCTAGATGTAAGCACATCTTAGTGCAACGTGTTTTCACTTTAACTTTTGAATAGTAAGGGTTTCGGTGGATAAGCAAGGTAAAGAACGTCCTAAAATCCTCAAAATCCAATGCTAAGAAAGCTATAATAGGGCAGAATATTGACCAAACCCAATATAATGCATGCAAATGCACGCACAGTGTGGCATACAATCCTTACTTTCCTAGAATTTCATCATTCAGTTTTTTTGTTGCAAACATTTTTTAAATCAAACAAAAGACTGGTAATTGCCTTTGAATGAAACAGCTTGCAACTCTGACCCACTTAAATTGCAGTGTGCTGTATGAAGCCCTTGTGCCTTTATTGCTCAGTGAGAGCCTCTACACAGATTATGAAATTTATTGACACAATGTATGAGTGAATATGCAATACAACAACCAACAAGTTTAAAGGCATGAGCCGCGTTAAAATGGGAGCTGCGTGTGTTTATTTTGCCTATCATGGAAGAAATAGTTCAGGAAAAAGTAGGAAAGGAGATTTCTCTCACTCCACCTATGTAGAAAACTATGTTCTTTTTTATAATGGGCCATTTTTTTTCTGAAACTTCTTCTGCTCTCACCTTTTCTGTCTGGCTGACACCATGATTGCAGCAAAGAAAGAATGCAGCTGAGACAGATTTGAATCTTTTCTCCAGAGACAAGGATATTCTTGCCCTTTCACTCCGGTCAATTATCCTTTTTTATGTAACTGGTAGTCATCTGAATCAAATTACAACAAAGGGGATCAAAATGAGTCTCTTCCCTACAAATTACAGAGCATGACAAAGTTTGAGCAGAAATGTGGGATGAACTCGCTGGAATTAATCAGAATTTATCATTGTCACTGTCACACTTGCGTAGGCACTCTAACACTCAGAAGCTGAGCTCAGTCTCTGTCAGAAGTTTGAAAAGGGTCCCTTTGGATATTTGAGGACCGATTTAAACCATTAGGCTGGGAATCGGAAACGTTTTATCCCATTTGTAAAAAGAATCACTTAGAATGAAAATACTTCTTTAGCATTTATTATTAATGCGGAGGTTTCTGATATCTTATAATGAATTCCCATACAGCATCGTTGCTGCCTGGTACATTTTATTTCATCACGAAAAACAGTTTTCCATTGCAGCCATAAAGGAAAAAACATGGTATAGGGCCACTGGTAATTTGCCATTAGTTTAATCAGAATTATAAAACAGCATAGGTGAACTGACAAGAAATTAAAGCAGCTGCAGTGCCTGCAGTGATTGTGATTTGTGAGTGGCATGGATGAGCTGTTAGCTGCTGTGGCATGCATAGCTGAATGTCCTTGTTCATCCATTATAAAACCTCATTTACCATCTCTGTGTGCGGTCAGTGTCTAGCTATGTGCACTGTCTTGCTTTGTATATATTAATGATTAGAGTAGTTTGAGATGAGCTGTGTCTCACATAGAAAGCGGATAAGAGCAGGCAGTGGCAGCAGAGGGAGGAAGAGAAAACGCTACAGTCAATATAAACAGTTTGCAGCAGCCATCACAGTCTATACAGGAAGTTACAAAAACACTGTCGGTTGTTTCCAACTTAATAATGTTATCAGACTAAATCACCATGTGCATAGTCTCCAAGAATTATTGTTCCTTTGAAGTAGCTTTACAGTGCTGCCTGTCAACAGGACAAACCATGAGGCCAGATTTCACTAAACTAAAAGCGCCTGCACATCAGTCGAATCCCGACATGGATCTAATGAGTTTTGTTAGGAATTTAGGTTCAACATAGTGGGATTTAAATGCACATTGCCCAATGGTTATCTTAAAATTCTGAACCCCATCTCTCGGTGCAATGTAGGACCACCATTTTGGAGCCAGAAGCTTACCTTTTATCTGGGACAGCCAGCAGGATGCATTCTGGCAACGCTTCTAGTGTTAATGGTTTTTCTTCACTATAGTGTCCCCATAGTGTAGTGGTTTACAAAATCAAAGAAACAAACAAACAAAAACTTTATTAATCCCTGGCTGGGGAAATTTGAATTGCCAACAGTCCTTACAGATTGAACACACACACTATTCCATGTAGCTTGCAGGAAGGTCGATGAGCAAGGCTGCCATTTCAGGTGCCAGGGACCAATGTAGGGGGGGGTTCTGTGCCTTGCTCAAGGGCACCTCGGCAATGCTCAGGGGGTGATGTCTTTTATATCTCCACATATAGGTCCAGCGCAGGGTCTTGAGCTGGCGGGTCTTGGATGGCTATCAGGTCCTGGTGGGTCTTAAGCTGGTGGCCCTCAGCAATCCTCCGGCTCCCAAAGGAGTCCTCTGACACACTGAGCTATTGCCGCCCCATTTACGCATTCGCCTTAAAAGCGAAAGGTCCCTGTTTCGACTCCAGGTACGGACACAAGCCCCCCTCACCTTGGAGTGTTGCATCAGGAAGGGCATCCAGCATAAAACCACAGCCAAATTACCAATGTGGATTAATCCGCTGTTGTGACCCCTTGGGGAAAATACAAGAGAGCAGCGGAAGGCACACACAGAGTGTCACAACCGGGATCATAAACAGTGACAAAGAGGAAGACAGGTTTTGGAAATTCTAAGTTTGCAAAAATAAAGACAAAAGCAAAAAATGATGAACATGACAAGTGAGAGGAAAGAGAGGTGAATGGAATGAGATGTGGTTTAGTGTTTGTCAGTGGAACACAAATGATGAATTGAACCCAAACCTGGAGGTGTCTCCTAGGTAGAGAGAATGGTTAAACCATGCTTATTTCAGCTCTCTGAGGAGGTCTAAACATATCTACCCACAGTAGCCTAAGAGTCCTCCCTGCCTGCAGCGTCCTGCAGGGAGAGCAGAAAGGGGAGGACCTATAGCACAGTGCAGCAGCTTTAAAGTGTTATACAGGCTGTCAGATCATCATGACATTTTCAGTTTAACCTCCATCTTTAATTATTCATATATTATGCATCAAAACTTTATACAGACAGGAATTCTAATGTAATTTTCAAATCCCCACTGACATCTAAATATATTTCATTCAGCCTAACTGACAATTCACTAGTCACACATGTATTTTGGTAACAGGGTAAACTGTCTGAATGAATACTGTTTGAATACCAACAAAATAAAAATATCTTTACAACAGATATTGCTTGCCAGATCAGAAATATCTTACCTGATCTGAGGTCTTGCAATCAGTAAAAACCAACTGTGGTGCTTGGCTCAGAAAATGCATCTGCCTTGATATTGTGAAGTTAACAATGCCTGACATCAGAGTTTGTCCAGATCAACTTAAAATCTAGTCTGCATGTAACGCAAGGAAATCGCTGATGATTGATTTTTTTGCAGAGGCCTGACTCATCTTGTTACCTGTTGGCTGACTGCAGCAATGTTTATTTCCCTGGTTGTTGGCAAATAATCCTTTCTAATATATCCTCTCTAGTGTCATTAACTTGCTCATTTCCAATCAAGATAAGGGGAATTACACTGAGAGAACTAAACAATATAAACAAAGAGTCATTGCAAACAATGTCTTTATTCTCATGGTTTAGTTATCATTTACTTATTTGTAAAACTTAAAATATAGCATCTATGTTTTTATGACTTCAGGAAGCAATGAAATCAGGTAAAACCCACTTTTATTGCATATTAAAGCAGATAAATAGTACCTTTACTGACCTTGTAAACCATAAAGCAAAATTTAGTATTAATTGCCAATTTGTTTGGATGTGAAAAAAGAAAATTTCCATTCCAATTCCTAAATTGCTCAGTTTGCATAAAAAGAAATTGAAGGATGTCTGCTGGTTGTCAAAGTGCTGCTATAATAGCAGTGGTGGAAACTGAGGGCCAATGGTAAAAGAAAACTGAGCAGCAAAGCAATACAGCCAAATCTGGCGGAGGCTCTAAATGGTCTCTTTAGATTGGCTAATTTCAAAATATGTTTCTTTACTGCAGATGAGGTCATCTCATCCACAGACTAAATAATGTCTAAACACTGCATTTGAGTTTGACAGCCCATCCAAAGATGAGGGACAGGTGCTAGGCCAATAACTTGCTCAACACAAGTAGTAACATTGGTTAACAACTCATCTTTGTGGACACAAGGTGAAAAGTTGCAGACTGCAGTTTTAACTTCTCTTACTAAGTGAGTACAACTTCTTCATACTGGTGAGATGTGCTACAAGTTTGGGTGTCAGTATTTATTAACAGTTTATGTATTATGTATAGTAATGTACTGTAACCTTGTTTGAAGCAGATCTGCCAAAAAATTAATTCAGTGCCTGCTGAAAGGCACTGAAATACTAAGTGACTGATGCATTAACTTGGCCTAATAAGATAATTTGGGTGAGTATGGGCATAATCACCATGGTACCATTTGTGGTGTTCGTGTGTGTGTGTGTGTGTGTGTGTGTGTGTGTGTGTGTGTGTGTGTGTGTGTGTGTGTGTGTGTGTGCTTGTAATCCAGACATTACTCATGTTATGAGGACAGAAATCTATTTATACAATCAGGTTATGGGGTTTTGTGTTTCTAAAAGGGACAATAAGCAGTGTAAATTTTTAAATTTTACAGTGAAGACAGGTTTTAGGGTTATATTAAAGGCTAGAAGGTTAATGGAATGTCACCATGTTACCATAATTTGCAGAAGGAACAAATTGTCCTTAATTAGTTTGAACTCTGTTAGTCAGTCTGACACAAGGTTTTATAAACTAACTAGTGGGCTTTCAACAATTTACTCATCAAGATGATGCCCAGAAATAAGCTATCTGAGCAAAAGTATTGGGCCACCTACTCATTACACCTACAGGAGCTTGTATGACATTGTGAACTGTAAATCCATAGGCATCAATTTGGAGTTGGTCCCTCCTTTGCAGCTATTAAAGCTTCCGCTCTTCTTGGAAAGCTTTCTACAAGACTTCTGTGTGTCTGTGGAATTTTGCCCATTCATCAAAGTAGCATTTGTGAGGTCAGACACTGATGTTAGATGAGAGGGCCATCTGATGTTTGGCCTTGTTCTTGGTGATGTAAGACTTGCACATAGCTGCTTGGCTGTGGAAACCCATTACATGAAGCTCTTGGCATACAGTTTCTGTGCTGATGTTAATGCCAGAGGAGGTTTGGAACTCTGCAGTTACTAAGTCAGCAGAGAATTGGCAATCTGTACACACTATGTGCCTCGACACTCAGAGACATTTGTCACTTTAAGTAGTCTGCCACTTCATGGCTGAATTGCTATGGTTCTTAAACACTTCCATTACCACTTTCCTAAACACTTCCACTTTGTGAAGTGAAGGCAGACTGCATGGCTAGGTGTTTGATTTTATACACCTGGGGCAATGGGTCTGAATAAAGCACCTGAATTCAATGATTAAGGGGTATGGCAAAATATTTTTTTCCATATAGTGCATCTACAGTTGAAATCATGATTTTTATTAATTTCTTCAAAGTCAGAAGTTTACATACATAAAGATTACTATGCCTTTAAATAATGTGGGAAAGCCCAGAAGATGATGGTATGGTTTTGAAAGCTTCTGATAGGTTAACTGACAACATTTGAGTTAACTGGAGGCAGCCTGTGCATGTATTTTAAGGCCATACTCAAACACACAACTTCCTTGTTTGACATTATGGGAAAATCGAAAGAAATGGAGACATGTCCTATGGTCTGATGAAACTAAAGTGGAACTGTTTGGCCATAATGACCATCGTTACATTTGGAAGAAAAAAGGGGAAGCTTGTAACACCATCCCAACTGTGAAATATGGGGGTGGCAGCATCATGTTGTGAGGCTGTTTTGCTGCAGGAGGAACTGGTGCATAAAATAGATGGCATCATGAAGAAAGAACATTATGTGGAAATATTGAAGCAACATCTCAAGCCATCAGCCAGGAAGTTGAAGCTTGAGCACAAATGGGTCTTCCAAATGGATAATGATCCTAAGCATACTGCCAGAATAGTCACAGAGTGGCTTAAGGATAACAAAGGCAGTGTTTTGGAGTGGCCATCACAAAGCCCTGATCTCAGTACCATAGAAAATTTGTGGGCAGAATTAAAACGTGTGTGCGAGCAAGGCGGCCTACAAACCTGACTCAGCTACACCAGTTCTGTCAGGAGGAATGGATCAGAATTGCAGCAAACTATTGTGAGAAGCTTGTGGAAGGATACCCAAAATGCTTGACCCAAGACATACAGTTTAAAGGCAATGCTACCAAGTACTAAGGAAATGTATGTAAACCTCTGACTTTGAAGAAAGTAATAAAAATCTCTAAAATACTCTTTCTCATTATTGCAGCATTTAGCAAATAGAAAAAATTTTGGCAATTCTTACCGACCTAAAACAGGAGAAGTTTAGTCCGATTTAATTTCAGACAGTGAGGAAAAAAAATGTTTGTGTCTTTTTACCCAGTGTACATAAACTTCTGGTTTCAGCTGTATAGTTGCTTCATTGTCCATTTCTCACATAAAGCACATGGCAGTCCTGGAAACACTCTGTTTGGTTAGGGCGAGCCTGCTGCCTGGGTAGATTTTGCATGGGGCAGGATACATGATGCCACTTGTTTGCTGTGAATGTGGATCATGCATGCACTGTTTTCACATTGACATTACGCAGACATTTTAGTAGGAGCTGGCAGTTTAAAAGCCATTTAAAGTCTGATCATGTTTAACATTTGCGTTCAGTTGCGTCAGGTATTTTCTGGAAAAGTTTAGGGCTGCACTACACACGTGAAAACATCTTTTTAAAACTCTGGTAACTCCAGACACAGAAATGTGATATTCATATTTTTAGATTATTGTGACATTCTAGGAGTATTCCTACTCATCAGTGTCCATAAATCAGCTTATAAATGAGACAAAACTCATGATGATTCTCAGAGCTTCTCTGAAAGTAATCCTGTAACAGCTGTGCAGAAGAAGCAAATTATCTTATCTGCATCATATTTTCAAACAAATATAGTCTTAAAGAAGGTGACTAATTGACTCCTTAGTCTTGTTGTACATCCTGTGCTTATTCGCCAAGGCCCCCAAAATACAAGAATTTTATTATGAAAACTCTGTTAAGTTGCCGATTATCCCCCAAAATTAGGTAACACAAAGAAGAATCATGGGATCCATGTATATTGGTGCTTTTCATGTCACTCTATAAATATTTTCAACATTACTAAGGCTTAGACAGTATTGTTATTCGTCTTACATCACCCTGAACACAGACACGCTCGTCTACAAATTCATAGATATTTTCCCTGTATGAGATTAAAGCATAAAGTGCCAAAAATATAAGGCTATTTTTTCCTTGTGAAGTGCTTTAATGTGGTTACAGCTGCTGCTCCTAGTTCCTCAGAACAAACACAAACTGTTTGGGAATGGTCGTTGGTCAGCTGGGAAAACCTGGTTGTGGGAAGTGAGCAAATTTCACAGCGATTAGTAAAAATGGTTTGTTAAATAAGGGTTAAAACATGATGCTGCAAATTAATGATCTAAAAAAGTATGATGAGATTTCAGTTTGAGTTTTAACAAGCTCTGACTTATGTTCTGAGGCAAACTGAGGAATTGAAGATTGGATCTGTGGGAGTCCTCCCCATCTTCCCAGTTAGTGATCTGGGTAATGCAGCCGTACAGAGGAATGCAGACAAACTGTGTTTATTTCTGCACATCTGCTGCTGATTGTACATCGTTTGTTTTCATAATCACTGTTTGTTTTATGTATCAGTTGGGGTTCTGATTGAGCTTATTTGATGTTCACTTAGCTGTGCATGGGCTTATAGATGCACTACACAGTTTTGTAAAACTTCAGTATGTTTAACGTAGCTTTTTTGTAACGATGTTTGCTCATGATGTATGATGGTAAGAAGTTAATTGCTGTAATCTGCAATGATCTGACAACATTTGGTTGATTCCCTGAGCATCTTTTCTTTCTCCTTTGTCCTGTCAGCAGTTAAATCAGGTTAAACCAGACAATTACATTATATAATCAATGTATAATACTGTATCTTTCAGTACAGAAATGCATATGCATTTTTGAAAGACTCCACCATATATACCACATACACTGCCCGGCCCAAAAAAAAAACCAAACCACACACGCTTTGCCCTTAGCTTTGATGACTACACGCATTTGTTGTGGCATCATTTCAATTAGCTTATGCTGTATCACAATATTTATTTCCATCCATGTTTGCCAAGATTGTGTATCAATGATGGAAGAGGCAGACCACTGCATAAAGTATTCTCCAGCAAATCCAAAAGATTCTCTGGGGTTAAGGTCTGCACTTTGTTTTGCCCATTCCATGCACGTATTAAAAATATGTCTTGAGCTGCCTGAGCCCCTCTTTCACAATTTGAGCCCGATGAATGCTGGCATTGTCATTTTGGGATATGCCCATGTCATCAGGAAAGAAAAAAGCCATTGGTGAAAAAACCTGGTCATTTAGTATATTCAGATTGTCAGCTGACCTCATTTTTAAAGGTCCATAACAAAGCTGAAACTAGAACTGACCAACTGCAGCAATCCCAGATCATGACGTTGCCCCACAGGCTTGTACAATAGGCACTAGGTATGATGGGGTCATCACATCATCTTCATCTCTCCTTCCCCTGATGCACTCATTCCTCTGAAATAGGGTAAATCCAGACTCATCAGAACACATGACTCTCTTCCATTCCTCCAGCGTCCAGTTTTTATGCTCTAGCAAATTGAAGCTTTACTTTCTAATTAGCCTCACTGAAGAGTGCTTTTCTTAAGGCTACACAGCTGTTTAGTCCCAATCCCTTGGGTTTTCTTCACATTGTCTGTATGGAAATGCTTTCACTTTCACTATTACACATAGCTATGATTTCTGCTGTTGATTTTTTTAATGAATTTATTTCATCGAAAGTTGAAGTGATCTCTGATCATGATCATTCAATATTTTTTTTTCAACCGCATTTTCTCCTCAAAGATGATGGTTCACCACTAGCCTTTCAGGTATTAATTATCCATTGGAATTAACCCAGGTGTAGTAGTTTAAGCAGTTTCTTTAGTTGTTTTCTTTGCTTGATGCTGGACAATAATTTGACCCTTCTGAAGCTGAGTAAACTAGTATCTCTTCCACAACCTGAGGATACGTCCTCTGAAATAGTTGTTTAAGAAATAAGAGGCCACTCACTCCATCAGTCAGGGTTAAATAACCTATTGCCAGTCAAAACATACTAATTATATATATACACACACACACACACACTACCAGTCAAAATTTTGGACATGCTTGGCCATAGTGGAGTATGGCCAAGCATGTCCAGACTCTTTACTGGTAGTGTATATTTGTGGATGACACAGCAAACTGTGTTCACAGACCCCCATTTCTGAAAGGTTTCCTGAGCCCATGCAGTGATTTCCATGACAGAATTATGCCTGTTTGCAATGCAGTACTGCCTGAAGGCTCAAAGATCACAACATCCAGTACTGGTTTTTGGCTGTGTCCCTCGCACACAGAGATACCTCTAGATTCTCGGGTTCTTTTGATGATATCATGTACTGGAGATGATGGCAAATTCAATGTCTTCACATTTTTACATTGAGAAACATATTTCTAAAATTGCCTCACAATTTGTAAGCACAGTTTCTGGCAGATTGCTAAACCTCTGCCCATCTTTACTTCTGAGAGACTCTGTCTCTCTAAGGTGCTTGTTTTATACCCGATCACATTACAGCCTGTTGCCAATTGACCTAATTAGTTTCAACATGTTCCTGAAGCTGTTTCTTTTGTAGCACCACTTACTTTTCCAGCCTTACACTACCAGTCAAAAGTTTGGACACGCTTGGCCATAGTGGAGTATGGCCAAGTGTGTCCAAACTTTTGACTGGTAGTGTATAGATATATATTTTTTGTTTTGGCTGGGCAGTGTCTTTAATAATATTTAACCTTCCTGCTCTTTTTCTCATTGTTTCCTTAGGTCAACATAATTCCCATTATCGCCAAAGCGGACACAATCTCCAAGACTGAGCTCCATAAATTCAAAATAAAGATTATGAGTGAGTTGGTGAGCAATGGTGTGCAGATATATCAGTTCCCAACAGATGATGAAACCGTCAGTGAGATCAATGCCTCCATGAACGTAAGTCACATTTTACCACAGAAGCAGATTTACTCAAAAATTCAAGTGTTTCCATGAAGATGGTAACTGTTGGCTGTTAGACTTGATGCTAATTTCAATATTTCAGGATCAAATAAATTTTTCACAAAGACTTATGTGAGCGTACCGACTTTGTTTGTAGCACTGCATGTGTTAGACATCTGTTAAGAGCAGCCTCTAATAAAACCATTTTATTTACTTTAGGGTTTACTGAAAGTAATATTACTCTTTGCAAATTTTAAATAGTTACATTTTACTAGTTAACGCTGGGTATGTGGCTATATACAGGGATAATATGTAGTTTGAATGCATTAATTGCACCAGTTTTCCATTCTTTTTTTTGTCCATAATAAAAAAGTGGGTAAACTTAATAACAGAAAACATGTTACTCAGACTTCACTTCTGTACAGTTTTCTATTTTAAAAAACTATTGAGAAGTACAATTAAATGTGAACTACCGACTTTTGCTTAAGCAGCAAACACAAATGCATTTTCCTGAAAGTATCAGACTATTTTTAGATCAGTGTCATCATGCCTCTGAAGTATAATCATAGTTCTTAAACACACACCGTACATGCACGCCAATGGTGAATAAAACAGCGTTTTTTCTTCAAGGCACTGTCCTTGTACAGTATCCCAATCTATTCATAGTCTGTTACATCAGCACCCACACTCGCCAGCTTGCTGGTTCCTCTGAGCTGTAACCAGCCAGCTGGTTTCAGCTCACCATCTAATTGTTGAGGTAGCGTATCAGGCATATTTCCCTTCTGATTCCTCGCTGTTGGTCTTAACGAGGCATGGTAGCTCTGGGAGTAATAACAACGTGTGTTTAATCACTTCAACAAAGTAGGTCTATCAGCCCCAAGTGAGCCACATGTTAAAACTTAACAGATCTCTGGTGCAGCTCATATGTAAACATGGTTATGCTTTGCTCTGGTGTGGTCTGGTTGTGAAAGATAAGAGAGTAGACAAACATCTCATTCTTTGGCTCGTTTCTGTAAATTTTCACCACAACATGTTTAAATTGACTTGTGCTATGAAGAATATTGGCGAGAAGTATAAAGGAAAAAACTTCTTATAAATGTACACCCCAAACCGTTGCTTGTGATCTTCTTTCCCTGTGCAGGCCCATCTGCCATTTGCTGTGGTTGGGAGTGTTGAGGAGGTCAAAGTGGGGAACAAAGCAGTGAGGGCCAGACAGTACCCCTGGGGTGTTGTACAAGGTGAGAACCATTCTCAAGAAAGTCAGTCAGTGTGTGTGTGTGCGCGCGTGCGTGTGTATGTTTTTTTACAAACAACTACAATAGTTGAAAAGTTTGTTGTTAATCTCATTTCTCTGGTCTGCTACAGAATAATATATGCAGAGCGGGTCCCAAGCAAGAGAGTAGACAGGAATACTGGGAGGCTAAGCGCGTAGCAAAGAGAGAAGTGTCAAAGGCAAAGGAAAAGGCTTATAGTGAGTTGTATGAGAGGCTGGACACCAAGGAAGGAGAGAAGGACTTGTATCGAGTAGCGAGACAGAGAGACGGAGCTGGAAAGGATGTGCAGCAGATTAGGGTGATTAAGGATATGGAGGGAAATGTTTTAACAAGTGAAGAAAGTGTGTTGAGAAGATGGAAAGAATACTTTGAGGAGCTGCTGAATGAGGAAAATGAGAGAGAGAGGAGGGCAGAGAGAGGGAAGATGGTGAATCAGGATGTGCAGAGTATTAGTAAGGAGGAAGTGAGGGCAGCAATGAAGAGGATGAAGAGTGGAAAGGCAGTTGGTCCAGATGACATACCTGTGGAGGTATGGAGATGTCTAGGAGAGAGGGCAGTGGACTTTTTAACCAGATTGTTTAATACAATCTTGGAGAATGAGAGAA
>VUQH01089373.1:0-10194 GCA_015106775.1 Etroplus canarensis | reverse complement strand
TCAGAGAGGCAAGGCTGGGATGGTTTGGACATGTTCAGAGGAGGGAAAGTGGATATATTGGACAAAGGATGCTGAGGATGGAGCTGCCAGGCAGGAGGAGAAGAGGAAGACCACAGAGAAGATTGATGGATGTAGTGAAGGAGGACATGCAGAGGGTTGGTGTGAGGGAAGAGGATGCAAGGGATAGAGTGAGATGGAGGCAGATGATCCGCTGTGGCGACCCCTAACGGGAACAGCCGAAAGAAGAAGAAGAAGAAGAAGAAGAAGAAAAAGAAGAAGACTTGTGGTCAATACTTGTGCAACAAATGATATATAAAACCTACGTGAGAATCCTATGCAAGCTTGGGCACACTATATTGACAAAATTATCAGGACACCCACACATTACACCTACAGGAGCTTATATGAAATCCCACTCCAAATCCATAGGCAATAATATGGAGTTGGTCCCACCTTTGCAGCTATAACAGCCTCCACTCTTCTGGAAAGTGTGTGGGAATTTTTGCCCATTTTTCCCCAGAAGACCACTTGAGAGGTCAGACACTGATGTTGGACCGGAGGGTCTGGCTCACAATCTCCGTTTTATTTCAGAAAGGTGTTTGATCGGCTTGAGGTCAAGGCTCTGTGCAGGCCAGTCAAGCTCTTCTGCACCAAACTTATTCAACCATGCCTTCATGGACTTTGCTTTTTGCACTGGGGCATAGTCATGCTGGCACAGAAAAGGGGCCTTCCCTGAATGGTCCCCACAAAGCTAGAAGAATAGAATTATCCAAAATGTCCTGGCAAGCTGAAGCATTAAGAATTCCCTTCACTGGAACTAAGGGGCCAAAGCTAACTCTTGAAAAACAATCCCCACAGCATCATTCCTCCTCTACCAAATTTTACAGCTGGCATGATGCAGTCAGGCAGGTAAGGTTCTCCGGGCATTCGTCAAACCAGACTGCCAGACAGACAAGTGGGATTCACCACTCCACAGAACATGTTTCCACTGCTCCAGTGTCCAGTGGTGGTGTGCTTTACACCACTCCATCTGACGCTTGACATTGTGCTTGGTGATGTTAAAGTTTGAATTTAGCTGCTCAGCCATGGAAATTTACCAAATTTCACCAACTTACTTGTTGCAGCTGCAATTGACTGTATGGCTAAGGGCTTGATTTTAGACACCTAAGGCAAGAGGACTGAGTAAAACACCTGAATAAAATGATATGGATTTTGTCCATATAGTGTATGTCTTTGTTCTTTATATATACATACGTGCACATATAAACATTTTTAGTTTCAGCGTCAACTGTAATGATGCTATTTAGAAAAGCAAGGAAAAAAACAATTTACATAATGAAAACTCACATCATCATCTGCATTAATCCAATACCAGTGATATAGCAATTTGTTGACAGTTTTTAATCTTCAGTTTGCATTAGAAATTTGAGCCACAGTTGTGCTACTGAAAAATAAAGCAGATAAGAGATGTGATGAAGACAATCACAAAGCCTCATTAGTTTGTTCAGTTTATCTTGTAGCAGTTACACTAGACAGTTAAGTAACAACTAGCCTCTACCTCTAAAGACCAAATTCATGAGATCCTAAATTAACATGTTAATTTAGCGATGCATAAATTCCAACCCATTTAACAGCAGGTGTAATAGGTACCACCTAAGGTGTTTCAGATTATACTTCTGACTCTCAGACTGCCACTCCATCGACTGAAAATCTCTCCCTATTACCAGCTTCTCACAAGCTTATCCTCATCTAGTGAGAGTTAAAGCAAAGGTTAGGCTGGACTTCTTGATGGAATTTAACACGCTACAAGTTGCATATCTGGGAGGATAATTGCAAATCATGACAATCTCACATGGCCAAACAGAGAGCTCTCCATTGCCTTTTAACCATCTGTGGTTCAGCCTCTACTTCTAGAACTAATTATGGGGTCAAATTCACAAAAAGGGTGGTCATATCATTTTCCCCAACCCTTTCTTTTTGCTGGCTTTTCAGTTTTCATTTGAATTCCTAGTAAATTTGATTTAATCCTCAGAGGAAGAAGCTGAGATGCAAGATTTATGGATTTTCTGAAATTCTTTTCCCAACAAACTGTTGTACAATATAGATTTTCTGCTGAAAATGGTTATGAATGTTGAGCCAAACCTTACCAATACCACCAAAATGGGTCTCTAGAGTAAAGTTACAGCAAAACCAACTATATGGATTGTTTTGTTATGGGAATTTACACGTAGTCACTTGGAAACACTCGGTCTTAATTTGCAAACCAAGTCCATTTTACAGTGCTACAATATCAGCTAAAAGAATACAGATTAGGAAATTACTTAATCTAATTGCAGGCTATTTACCACAGAGAATTTCATGTTAATTTCATTTTCACCTGGCCACAAACCAAAGTGAGCTCCATGGCTCTGAAATGTGATATATTTGAACATGAGTCTATGGGACTGTGCAACCTATAATGTTCAAATGTGCAGCCTCATAATTTTACCAAAGTGGTAAAATAAATATATTAGCTCATTTCTTGCCTTATTTACAGCAACAATATTTTCTTTTGCCATTATTGGTCTCATATCTTTTACAGATCTCCATCACTCGTTTCCCTTGATAGTATCTCTGAAGTAGGCGGCACTAACTTGGTCCAGTTTGTGCAGAAGACGAGTCAAATGAAGCATCAAACACCCCTTTTCACAAGTGCAAACACAGAGCCTGAGGCAGAAGCCTGCTTGATAACCACCTCTGTGATACCAGTTATCTTTGACTGAGGGTTTTAGATTTTGTGAAGCCAACTGATACAAAGACGACGACAAACTTGAGCTCAAAGATTTAGTCAACTCAAACTTATCTTGCATTTCACAGCCTGATGTGATACCCTCACATTCTGGTTGGTTATCTCACACACCTGCAGTGTTTAACAGCCTTTTCACCCATTAAACTTTGATTAACAACAACAAAGGCAATTAGTCATGCTAATATCCTTTCCTGTTTCCTCTGCACAGCTGATCTTGATTTGGCTCATTAACTTTCCACTCAGCTTGTTTGATCAAAGCACTCAAAGGAAGTATGAGTGCGGGTGCCTCCCAGCCCTGTCTGTTATATTTCTTAACATTTGATATCACCTTGTGTTTAATTAGAGTTTGATGAAATAGTTAAGTTTTTTTTCCGTATTTACAATGCAGAGTTCTACATAAACACACTGCAGAGAACAGCTTCAGTCCGTTTCTTATAAGTTAATGCGCGCATGGGGATAATGTGTGAGGACCAACAACTGCTGAGTCATTGTCTTCCTAAGGCAGCAGCCAATGAGCTTCTTGGCTCTGTGTGGTCTGCTGAGCCAGGGCTTTGTGTTGCTGTAGAATTGGTCAGGGGGGGTTTACACATTAAATGGCCACAGACCAATAGCCTTTCTGCATGCCACATAGGCTAATAAGTTGGATTGGTATCATATGGTAATAAGGATGCAACTAACAAATGATCGGACTAAAAAATTTAAAGTGATTCTTTTGTTTTGCCATCAAAATTGACTCTTTAAATGATTAAATATTTAACAAAATTCACAGATAGTAAAGCCGTGAGAGCATCCTCCCATCTAGATGGTAATAGCTGCACAGTGAGGATCGGCTTCTTTGATTTCTCAAGCTCATTTAGCCCAATCCAGTCACTGTTACTGAAGAAGATGATACAGGGAATGTCAGTAAACATGTTCACCACCTCATGGATTACTGACTACCTGATAAACAGGCCACAGTATGCAAGGCTGGACAGTGTCCTGTCTGATTTGGTGATGTACAGTACAGGTGCTCCACAAGGGACTGTGCTGTCTCCATTTCTGTTCACCTTGTACACCTCAGACTTTAAGTACAACTCTGGGTCATGCCACCTACAGAAATATTCTGAGTGGCTGGATGTATAAGTGATGAACAGGAGGAGGAGGAATACAGAGCAGTAACAGTTGATTTTGCGGAGTGGTCTGGGAGAAATGTTCTGCTTCTGAATGTGAATAAGGCCAGAGCGATGGTGAGAGACTTTGGAAGGAAGAGAACAGTTACACGGCCTGTGTCTATCCTGGGACAGGATGCTGATGTGGTGGAGGAGTGCGAATCCCTGGGCATCCGCAGGCCGAACTGGAAGACCAACACAGAGGCTATATACAAGAAAGGGATGAGCAGGTCTATTTCCTAAGGATGCAGAGATCCTTCAAAATGTCAAATCAGTCTGTTGTGGTGAGCATAGTGTACTTTGCCGTCTCTTTATACTTTCTTATTCAAATGCTGTAACAAAGGAACATGGAATTAAGAAAGTATTTTAATTTATTAATTATCTTATGAGCTTATTTTGGCAGAACAGGTATATTTGGTTACATGTAACAATGTACTACCAGGTGTTAATATTAATGTAAGACAACACTAACATAAATTTTCATTTGGGCTCCTGTTATTCTCCTTGTTTATTTACTTTTATAACCATATTTTTAAAATATTTACTTGCTCTTGTTCTGATATCTAAAAACAAGTAAGCAAGTCACGGTTGAGTTGATTGCTCAACAACGCAGCGCACATTTGTGGTGGACAAACACATTGTTTTGGCAATAAAACCAATTACTTTTTGTTTGTGAAACAGACACTCTAACCACTGAGTGCCACTGGTGCCGCAGAGCTCACCAACTATTCTGTCTTTTTCCTCTCGTGTTGTTTCTTGGATCTGTTTTATCGACACTTTTCCCCTTCAAACGCCACTGTGAGCAGGTGTGCCTCTGATCAGTATGTCAATTCCCTGGTCAAAGACCGTAACTCTGACGTGATGCAAGAGCAAAGCAGGTCATCAGGTTTTTATAATGATAACGGTAGACACACAAGAAACTGCCTGCCTCACCTCCAGTGCCTGACCGGGCTGCTTTAGCTCCAGCCAAAGTCAGCAGTCCCCCTGTTTTTAGGTGCAGGGAGGCGAGGTGGGAGGAGATGGTCGAGGTCCACACACTCTGTTTCCACATCAAATCTGCATTTTTGAACAAGTCTAAAGGAGATTAGAAAGAGTAGCATGTTAGATTTAGTGACTGACAGGAGATGCTTGTTTTATAGATGCAACAACCCTAGGATTTCACCTTTTAGAAAAATGTGCTCATTTTATTTCTGACAGAACAGCTACATGAGAAACTCCTGGAAAGATCCATCCAGGCTCTTTAAAGCAGTGCCAAAAGCTACAGATACCTCTCAAAAGTAGGTTTAATTCATACAAAGACTGTGGTGTAACAAACAAATTAGATTTTACCGAAGTTTTGTTTTAGACTATTTCTTGGCTTGAAGCAGAAACTTCCTGAAATCTCAGCAGACTGTCTGACAATGGTTCATTGCCAAGAATGAGTCTAGCACAAAACTCATCTATTAAATGGTGAATTTCTGTTTATAAATATTGGGTCTTGTACAGATTGAACAAACAGACTTGTCAATCTGAGCCAGGCTAGCTGTGTCCTTCTGTCTCCAGTCTGACCAGCTGTTCTGGGTAGCTTCAGATTTGAAAGTAGCTCAGATTTCTTTATCTAAATAATAGCAATTTATGCCAGATAAAATAGAAAGTCTAAGTTCAAATTAAACATAGTTGGTTGCAGGAAAACTGGCTGATGATTAACATTAAGACAAATATAAAAAAGGAGTGAACTCTGACCTTTGGAACTACAGTTTCCACCAGCCCATCCGCCTGCCACACACAGGATGGCATCCACTTTATTTTCCCCCAGCAACTGGGCCACATCTGTCGTCACCTGCACAAAATTAGAGCAAACTGCTAACACGCTGTCATAAACTCACAGGGATCACACACAAGCTGAATGGCATTTAAATGTCAACTACACATCAGCTGGAGACTATTTGATCAGATCAGCAAACAAAGGAAGGGATTTAGAGAAATTATCCACAGTAACCAGTGTACCAAACACAGTACTATACTTCTAAAAAATCTATGCTTTTCTTTCATAAAACATGAATATACTGCCAAAAACAAATGGACAAACATGCAATGGTACAGATTTTTAACAAAGTCATAAAATGGGTACATGGAGAAATGCAGGACATACATTACTAGTCAAAAATTTGGACAAGCCTTCTTATTTAAAGGTTTTTCTTTATTTTTATGACTATTTACATTGTAGACTCTCACTGAAGCCATCAAACTATGAATGAACACATATGGAATTATGTAGTGAAGAAAAAAGTGTGAAATAACTCAAAACATGTTTTATATTTTAAGATTATTCAAAATAGCCACCCTTTGCTTTGATTACTGCTTTTGCTCTTGGAATTCTCTCAATGAGCTTCATGAAGTATAATAAATGTATTTTATGTGCCAAAGAAGAATACTGCTGTCAGCTTTAATGAAGCAGTGTACCATCACAAACTTGGGTTGGCTTTTTTAGTCTACACAGCACACACTCTGAAGAGATAAGAGCTAGAAAAGTTATTCCTGGACCTTCATCCCTGCCCACTTATACGCTACTTCTGTATTGTAATCTCTTTAACCATGTTATACTTTACATATGTACACGTGAATAATATTTGCCATACTGTACACACATAATGTACACACTATGCTCTCCATTTATTAATAATACACACCATTTGTCTATTATACTTTTTAAAATGTTTACTCTTTTTTAACTTAAGTGTTATTCTAATACATGTACCCTCAGCTGCTCCCTTGTATTCTCCCTGAGGGGTCACCACAGCAGATTAATCTGTATTGGTAATTTGACAGCGGTTTTACACCAGATGCCCTTCCTGATGCAACCCTCCACAGTGAGAGGGACTTGTGTCCCCACCAGGGAGCTTTCCCTTGTATAGCAAATGTGTAAATCACTATTCTAATGATGTTTTTTATTGCACTAATTCGTAGAGGCTGAGTCCAAGAAGAATTTGATTACCCGGAATGATGGGGAGATACTGTATCATATCGTGATATTTTGTGTGGCAATATTTAATCGATACAGGCATACCAAATATCAACATGCTATTATAAAAACTGCAAATATAAATTTAATGTTTTAGAGCTGGAATGTACCTACGGCTGCTCCTTTGCATTCTCCCCAAGGGGTCGGATTAATCCGCACTGGTAATTTGGCAGGAGTTTTTACGCCAAATGCCCTTCCTGATGCAATCCTCCATGGTGGCGGAACCAAACCGTGGACCTTTCACTCGTAAGGCGAATGTGTAAACCACTACACTAGAATAATATTTTTTCATACATTTTCAGATTCTTTCATTGCTGAAATGGCTGTAGAACTTTTGTTGTTCAAGATACATATACCACATGTTTGCATTCAGTTAAGTTGGACGAGACTGTAACACAAGCTTTTTTGGTATTCTCGACAGGTTTTGATGACAGTGTTAGTCTGTCAGCCTGCTTGACAATCCCAATTTGCAGCAATATGAAAATGAGTAAAGTGAGAGGAACAGAGTGAAAACTTTATCATATATAACAGATATTGACAAAGTTTACGTTGGGGCTATTATTTGAAGTTGAAAAAAAGTGGTATATCGCAGTATGCTGCAATAATCAGCATGTCGCAAAATGTTTCAAATAGCAATAATATCGTGATAATATCGTGATAATACCGTATCGTGGGGTCTCTAGTGATTCCCACCTCTACTAACCAAAAAGAATAGCTCACTGCTCTAAATTAAGCCCATCATACCCACTTTTTCCGGTGTGATGTGAACGCAGCATTACCTTACAGATTTTCTAGCCACAATTTACTCAAATTCTTATGAAATTCTCATAAAAATAACAATAACTGAACCCAAATCCCACTCACACCAGAAGCCTGACTTTAGCTGCTGCTGTAGCAGCCTTACTCCTGTCTGTTAGCGCTCCAGTTTCTCGCATTTTATTTAGTCAGATCACATCAAACATGCTGCCTGCCAGCTGCAGCTCACCTGTCCTGACTGCTCCAGGAAAGAGTCCGTCAACTTCACCAGCACATTTTCATTGGCCTCTTCATTCGCTGCGATGTCAATGCTGGCGACCCACTGTTTAGCAGCACGGAGAAACAGACACACAGTTAGCTCACCGTTCACCAGTGGAGACCAGAGTGTTAGCATGCTAGCATTAGCGGCCCTCACTCACCCATCCTTTGGATTTGAAATACTGGACGCACTTTGAGCCCAGAGCGCCTCTTCCGCCGTACACGATCACCCGGTTCGCTGCCATGTCCGCGCTCCGGTTACCCGTCAGGAGTGAGAGACAGGGAGCAGCGGGGATTTAGCTAAGAGGAGCAGGAGGAGGAGGAGGAGACCGAAGAGGCGTTTCGCTGCCTCTGCAACAAGTTGGTGGAACTAATGCTGCCTTCACGACCGTCGAAAAATCTGCACTTCAAGATGAGATTTGGAGTTGCCAAGCAGCAAGCCCCGTGGTTTAAAAACAAAATCAGAAACTGCAGATTCCCCTAGGTGCTACGTAAAGCTGACTCTAAAAGCATGTCAGTTTCCAAAGACTACATGTTAAAAACCACAAACTGTGATATCAAGAGTAATGGTGATGTGTAGGGTGAACATTTACCCACTACTAAAGGTGGGACAAACACTGTGTTTGTGTGGGACAGTGTGGGATATGTTAGCAGTGCTGGGAGGTAGTCTGAAATTTGTAGATCTAACTTTAAAAATAAAAATATAATAAGCTGCACAGTTTACCAGACTGGTATTTAGGATGTAAAGGTCTAATATATCCCCCTGTTTTAGAGAGAAAACCCCAACAATCTGATGATCCCCTGTGAGCAAGCACTCGGTGACCGTGGGAAGGAAAAACTCCCTTTTAACAGGAAGAAACCTCCAGTAGAACCAGGCTCAGGGATGGGCAGCCATCTGCCTCGACTAGTTGGGGGTGAGGGGAGAGAGAAGAGAGAAAGGAGAGCAAAGAGAGACACGGACTATGGGAGAGAGAAGACAACATTTAATGATGATATACTCCTGTCTTCTCTTGTATTTCCGCCTGTGGTTCTGTCTGGTAACCATTTCTGGGTTTTAGTAGGGATGCATCCATAGTCTGGCATGCCTCCTTTATTTTCTATATGGTAGTTGCCATCATATTCTTAAAAATCTGTAAAGCCCATGACTTTCTGGTGACTTGTAACTTTCCCTGATGGGTGTAGAATTGGACAGGCCTTCACTTGTTTTTTTTTTTTTTAATTTAAAAACCCTTTCCTGCATTCTTCACATGCACTGGATAAAAACCAGACTTT
The DNA here is from genome assembly GCA_015106775.1 of Etroplus canarensis. Classification (NCBI taxonomy): domain Eukaryota; kingdom Metazoa; phylum Chordata; class Actinopteri; order Cichliformes; family Cichlidae; genus Etroplus; species Etroplus canarensis. The sequence goes on along the minus strand of VUQH01089373.1, from coordinate 971 downwards.
AAAAAAAATGCAAGTCCTGTGGAACCAGTCAAAATGTGTGACAATGTCTCAAGATGTGGGATGGAGGGACAAAGGAAAAAAAATCAACCTAGCGATGCTCAGAGCTGTAGTGACTACAGAGATATAAAGTTGATCAGCCATACTGTGAAGATATGGGAAAGAGTTGTTGAAGTTAGGTTAAGAAGAGGTGACGATGTCATGCTACAGAGGAAAGTTGTTTAAAGTAAGAGAAAGCCTGTATTATCCAACAGTGTGTTTCAAAAACCATAAACGAAAACAACTGCTAAATAACATTGTGTTCCAGTTATAAGAGTAACCTTGTGGAATAGTGGTAGTGAGGAACAAAAATAATATATTGTACTGAGTTTAAAAAATGTTCAAGGAAGAAATGATTTAAAAAGATTGTATTGTAGGTTATGATTAGAAATTAGTACATTAGAGGGACAGCTCAGGTTGGGGAATTTGTTGATAAAATCAGAGAGGCAAAGTTGAGATGGTTAGGACACTTACAGAGAAGAGAAAGCACTGGTCAAGGGTTGTTGAAAATGGAGCTGCCAGGCACGATTGCACTGCTTTAATGTGGGGTCATTTTTGAACAGTTCAGGAAAGTTCAGAATGTTCTTTATACATATATGAATGTTCTGTATACATACACTGCCCGGCCAAAAAAAAAGGTCGCCACCTGGATGAAGTGATGCACCCATCATGCCTAGTGCCTACTGTACAAGCCTGTGGGGGCAGTGCTATGATCTGGGGTTGCTGCAGTTGGTCAGGTCTAGGTTCAGCAACAGTATGTGCTCAGAGAATGAGGTCAGCTGACTACCTGAATATACTGAATGACCAGGTTATTCCATCAATGGATTTTTTCTTCCCTGATGGCACGGGCATATTCCAAGATGACAATGCCAGGATTCATCGGGCTCAAATTGTGAAAGAGTGGTTCAGGGAGCATGAGACATCATTTTCACACA
>VUQH01089369.1:5674-20515 GCA_015106775.1 Etroplus canarensis | reverse complement strand
GGTGTAACATTTAAAAAAAAAAAAAAAAATCGCTTCAGGTTCAGGGCTGCTCTTACCTTTTATTCAAACAGTCTCAAATGTGAAAAAAAATGTTACATAATGTATAACCAAACATAATGAATTGGCTTTGAATAATGACATGGAGTATGGTAGGAAGAAAGAATAGCTTTCATCACCAAAGTTAATAAAGCTACTTTAATTCTGTCCTAGGCTGTAATTTCCATCCCACAGTTTGGTGTCCAAAAATCTCTCATATTAAGCCCAGCTGCTAAAGTCATCAGTCTCTGTGCTGATAATGATTTTAAATCTCTTCTAAAGGTCAGTGAAAACGCCCCTGAGCAGTAATTGGTCTTCTGCATAAGGAGCACAAGAAAACATAAGAAAATCTTCTTTAGATATGGGGGGGGCAGAGTCTGTTGGGTGATCTTCTCTGTAGTCTAATTGCCCTAGCACAGCCTAGTATTATAAAATAACATATCAATAAAAGTCATGTTGTGTGTTATAACAGGGCATTTTTTTGTATGTGTTGCACACTATGGTGCTTACTTGCAACAAATAACACCCTAGCCCATTGGATGTATCAAACACAGTAGTAAAATGACACTACAATGGATACATTGTGTACTGTGGTGGAGCATTGTTATTATTGATTTAATAGCAACAATACTGATTTGATGCATTAATGGAAAAAATATATAGCATCACCTTGAATGGCAAGGTAATAGCAATCACCATTCAATGACCATTTTAACACTCGAAATCTATCGGCACAGCCAACGGTACTGGTGCACAGATGAATTGGTTGGACAATAAATCAGGCAGATTAGATGCAATTTGGGATAATCTGCACCAGCCAGAAATACTTTGGGAGGCCAGTAAACAAAAATGAATACAGACACATCTGCAGTGCAGGCAGTCTTGTCAGTTCTATTGTTGTGAAACAATGTTTTTGATTAACTGTGGATATGCATTTAATTTATAAATTTTTAATTTAAAATAATTCCAGACAGTGCAGAATTTACTTAGAGCAAACAGCACTAATGTAGATTCTTATTCTCTTCTTCTTCTCTCAGCAGCTGAAAGAATTTCCAACTCTTTTTGGAAATCATGGATGCCTCATCCTCTGGGCTAAAGAGGAGAGGGACCATCCGGCTCCTTATCAGCACTCAGTTCAAAAGCCTGCATCCCTGATGGTATAGAGGTACATTAGTGTCAACTTGTACATCTGAAAAGGCACCATCAATGCTGAAAGGTATATACAGGTTTTAGAACAACATGCGTTCCTCTCCAGTCAGTATCTTTGTCAGGGAAGGCATTGCATATTTCAGCAAGACAATGCTAAACCACATAATGCAGTTACTACAACAGTGTGGCTTCATAATAGAAGAGTCTTGGTATTGGACTAACACTGCCTGCATTTCACACCTTTCACCAGTTGAAACCATTTGGTGCATCATGAAATGCAAAATACAACACAGAAGACTCAGGACCGTTGACCTACTGGAATCCTATGACAGACATGAATAGGACAACATTTTTCTAACAAAGGTCATCAGCTTGTCATCTCAGTCTGCAGACATTTATGGACTGGTACTCAAAGAAAAGGGGATGCTACACAGTGGTAAACATAGCCCTGTCCCAACTTTTATGAGACGTGTTGCTGCCATCAAATTCAAGATGAGCTAGTATTTTTGATGAAATAGCAAAACATCTCACTTTCAATATTTGATATGTTTTCTATGTTCTTTTGTGAATAAAATATTAGTTTGCAAATGATTGTGTTTTGATTCATATTTTGCATAGCATCACAACCTTTTGGAATTGGGGTTGGATTTTGTTGATTACTGTGCTCAGGAAAAACCTTTTACAGTCTCACTGGAGACTGTTCGTGCTGAAGAAGAAGCTGTTTTATAACGACTGAAAAATTCCTGCATTTTCATACTTACATCAATTAAGTCTGACAAGTCGTGGATGTAGTATTTGAAAACGGATGAGTTTGTCGCTTCCAGTGTCAGCAGGTACTCGTTCCGCGCTTTGATCGATTTCAGCTTGTTCTCCGAGTACTTGGCTTGACGCTGATGAGAGAATTAGAGGCAAGAATGAGAACCAGACAACAACAGAGCGAGCGAGACAGGATGAATTTAATGAGTGGAGAATTGCCTTTTGACAAGTGATTACGCTTTCATGTCTCTGCACGCACTGCGAGTCGCGGAGCTGGGACTGGATTACCGTCAAAACAATATTTTCGAGACACATTAGAGGAGAAATAAGTTAAAATTCTGTTATAAATAACATAAAAAAGGAACAAGAAAGGGGAAACAAACCCCCAAACTAAAACTAGCCTCTGTGTCCTTTGGTTCAACTCGAACACCTAAGCGTGAGCCATATGTTTTTAACCTACACTTCCTCTTCTGAAAACAAATATGAGGCTGTTAGTCAACATGCGCTGACCAATGGGCTGTGACTCACAAACTCCAAATAAGCCATATTCTAACACTTCCCAAATGCATTCCTGGAAAAGTTGTGTTATAAAAATCCATTTATTTGCCACAGAGATTTAACAGACAGACTTGTTCTGAGAATACAAAGCCTGCTTGCCTTGCTGTGACAATACTTACAGAGTGTTTTCCTTAAATGGGGTCAGTGTGACCTCATAGGAAAAAAAATGTGCTAAAGTCCAAACCATGCAGGTTTCCTGTGAAGACATCCAATATGAAATGTGTAATATGAAAGCTCTTTAAATCCTGAACAGTCATTTTGTGTCTTTCGTCCAAGGGTGCGATGACTGATTCGAGGTTTAAATGCAACTGTCACAAATTGAATTAAAATCTTTCACAATTCCAAACACCTCGAATCTTACCTTCTCTCTCATCTTCTCAATTTTCTTCACAGAGCTGCGCCTCTGGTATTTGTCCTCCATTCGGATGTTGAAGACAGGATCACCCCTGCCAATCTGCTTCTCCTCTTGCTTCTCAGCCTCCTTCAGCTTGCTCTCAGCACTGATGCTTTCTGAGTGGTACATGTGGTAGGTCTTCATCACCTGGACACACAGAAAAGTTGGTCATTATTTTATTTTCAAGACCAGAAAAAAACATGGGCAATGTCCTAAATCTGTGCTGGCTCAGTTAAACCAAACTGAGAATTGGGTTAGGTCCTGTGGGTTCAAAGGTCAGAATAATCCATCTTTGTAACTGCGACTGACCTTTTATAACCTACAACTAAGGCTTCCATCCGCTGACCCACTCATTTATCACCTATCGACTCAACTCATTTAGACACACTCATCTCATATGGTTTGTCTCTTGCTAAACCACAAACCAAAGACATTCTCTCCAGCCTTTTTATCTGATGCACTTATATAACCACGACAGCCACAAATCACAGCAGCAATATCTAACATGCTGCCTTCACTGCTCAATATATGTAAGGAAAAAAAAAAGATAACCTCGGGAAGTTATCAATTCAGGCCTCATCCTCCACAACCCTGTTTTTCCAAGTAAGTCTCCTGCACTGTGTAACATCTTTAAATATTTCATTGATAAGATCTTATTCCTCTAAACTAATGTGACCTTATACAACATAATTCAAATCCAACTGAAAACGCACCTATTCTCATCACCTTTTTAACTTGAGATTTGTTTTTAATTTTCACTGTCTCTTTTCTTCAGTGTAATTTTAACATTTTTAATAATTGTTTTATTCTCTTTATTTCTAATTACATTTTTACATTATTACTTTTATTAGTATTATCATTAATTACAAAACTATTTTTTATTGCTCTTAAATTATTTAAGTTGTTCTGACTGTTTAATGATGTCACTACACTGTAACTACTCAGAACAACAGAAATGTATTACGCAGACAGTGAGCTGCTGATTAGAACCACTTCCTAAAGCCTGAGTCATCCTCCTCAGAAGGCGTATGTGTGTTACTCATACTACTCCATGGAACCATTAGACAGTGAGTAAGTAGCAGGTGAACTACAAAATACAAACAATGAGTTCTACAAGAGAGCTAAGAGATGATAAAAGTCTTATTAACACAGATGATAAACAGAATGGGGCTCATAGGACACTACTGATGAATCACCTGCAGTGAGATTCATCAGTATGAGGCAAATTTATCCTGTCAACATGAAACTGTAAAAGTAGAAGAGGCTACTGATCCCCACAGATGCAAGAAAATTAAGAAATGAAAGGAGGAGACAGGAGAGGGAGGAAGGAGGGCTGAAGAAGAAAGAAAATAGCTGAAAATGAAGAGCAGCGGAAATGAGATTTGAGTTGATGGGTCGTGGCAGGTGGCCAAATGTACTGAACTGTTGAGAAGGGCAAAAATTGCATTCAAATACCCAGGAGAAGGCAGTGATATAGAGTACAAGCGGTTTAACCTGGAATGAACCAACTCCAAAATTACTGCTTCACAACCTGCGTATGAAATACACTTGTCTGCACAAAACCTCAGCTTCAGTACAAATAGAGACTCACCCATCTCCAAGTCTAAACATCTTTTTCCCAAACTGAGTTATTTCTGTATGAGTGGAACAACAGAGAAAAGCCTGGTTTGTCTGGAGCCCTTAGTCTTTGGTGGGGTTTGGCTTAACTGGAACCAGTTTAGAGATGGGTGACTGACCTTGGGCCCTGTACTCCACACTTAATGGTCTGGAGTCTTCCACTGCTGTATTTACTTTACTGCTTTTTTTAGAGGGGACACATTTAGAGACGGACCAGACCTGTTATTTCATTGGCGGAGGCCGGCATTGGGACTGTGGCTGTCTGATGCAATAGCAACCCAGTGTGTGCGTACATGCATGTGTGTCTGTGTACTCACGTGTGTCCTCCCACCAGGGTTAAAGCAGGTCAAATCTAGAGTGTGCACAGTGGTGAGTGTGACACACATTGGGTTTTGGAGTAGCACGCTGTTGTGTTTGGAGCAACAGGGGCAGTGACGGGGGAGTGTAACCAACTGAAGTCCTTTATAGTGAGTAACTGGAGCCTCTACAAGCGAACTGAATTGGTTTTCAGGCCAGCTTTTGGAAAGGCAGAATAACTGTACTGACTTGCATCTACATCAGTGTACAAACCAGGTTACCACAAGGTTCAGCATAAAGACTAACACAACCTCTATTAAAAACCAGCCAGGAAAGGAATGAATAACTGATAACACAACATCGCACACGTTAACAGTATGGCTGAATTAAGTCTGATTAGTTTCTCCTAAACTTTACATTATTATTCTTCAAATCCTACTGCCTTTAAAGCCCGTCAAGCTTCTGTGAACCACACAAATACAAACCATGTGATAAAGTACATGAGCAACCCAATATTCAATAAAAATAAAACGTAATTTCAACTAAACATCTTATTTTTCTAAGTATTTGCTGGAATCTACATAGCCATGGCATGTGTGGGGCATTAAAGATAGCAGGCTAGCAGAGCTGGTAGTGGTTGTTAGGGCAGTGAAGTTGGTTATTGATTCCTGGCTTTACTGAATGCACCAACGGGGCAGAGCTACACATAGACAGCTAGTTATGACAAAGGCATCCAACATTATAGATGAGAAGGCCTAGAAACTAGACTGCAGATGTGCAGCTTGCTTGATGCAGATGTTTGACAGTCTGACAAAATGTCAATGAGGTTTACTAAGGTGAGATTTTAAACTGTGTTCCAAGGTTTGGGTTCTCAAAGTGCACCCTGTAAGCTAGTAGTCTTGGGCACATACAGTTCCCTAAAAAGAAAGTTTATAGTGGACTCTATGCAGTCCTGTGAAAAATTAACTACACTCTTACTGCTTCCATACAAATTAAGAGGATAAGTAACAGCCAGGTGCTGCTAATCAAACGCACTTGATTTACTGATAATCGTCTGAATAAACCACAAGACTTCTGGAGCCATGTCCTTTGGACAGATGAGGCAAAAATGGAGATATCTGGCCATAATGCACAGTGGCACCAAGCATATTAGCACAAACATTTCATACAGACTGTCAAGTGGAGGGGTGATGGTTTGGACTTGACTTGCAGCCACAGGACCTGGGTGCCTTGCAGTCATTGAGTCAACTATGAACTCCTGCATACCAAAGTATTCAACAGTCAAATATGAAGCCATCTGTCCAACACCTAAAGCTCAGCTGAAATTAGATCATGCAACAGAACGATGTCAAGAACACCAGCAAATCTATAGAATGACTAAAAAAAAAAAGAAATGAATAAAGGTATTCCAATAGCCCAGTCAAAGTTGAGACTTAAACCTGACTGAAATGCTGTGGTGAGACATTAAGAGAGCTATGCATAAACAAATGCCTGCAAAAATCAATGAACTGAAGTGACACTGTAAAGAAGAGTGAGCTAAAATTCCACCACAATAACGGGAGAGACTGATAAAATTGTACAGAAAATGATTACGTCAAGTTATTGCTGCTGAAGGTGTTCCTACGAGCTATTGAATCAGGGGGTGTACTTAGTTTTTCCACAGAGCTGCGTAGACTCCTTTCCTTTTCAGGTGACAGTACAACTTAACTGCAGTGGCTGTTATTCTGACTGGGGACCTTTGTTGCATGTAATGAAACATGGGCTTTTCTCAGGTTTTCTTTCTGTCTTTTATGTCAGCAACTGAAAAAAATAACACACAGAAAAGCTGCAGAGCAAGCTGCTGTTTGGCTCCAACCTCCCTGTGTGGGTTTGCATGAGTCGTTTTAAAGAAGGAAAAAAAACGCAAATGATGAGAGCCATTAAAAACAGAAAAGAAACTGTAATGAGTCAAGTAAACATGAAGATCAAACTTCGCAACTTTGAATAGCTGATTTATGAGAGCAAAGGGGATTGTTTTGTGTTTTTGTGCTGCAGAGAAATATGACATTTCCTGCACTTTGTTTACAGCGCATTTGCTTGAATGTTTAATTTAGAATCCCTCAGATATCTCCCAGCTTCAGGGTTAAAGATGTCAAGCTGTTACAGATAGTAAGAAATTATTGAGCTCAGTGCTATAAACCAGTCTGAACCACAGCCAAGATGAATGTACTTAAGTGCATTAGTGAAAAGAGACAGTCATTACTACTTACTGTGTATAGCTCATTTAGGACTTTCATTAAGTCTTCCTGGAGCTGAAAGGCTATTTCTTTGCTCTGAAAAAGAAACACAGAAGTAAAAACAATAAGAGCAACATAAAGACATCACCATTATGACACAAGAAATGCATGTTCTATCTAGTAAGTATCCCTTTGAAAGCAACACATTATAAGCACTGCAGGGACCAGCATTAATGAACTGCAACTTGACAAATCTCTTCAGCAAATGCACACTGCTCACTCTATATTAAGTTGAATATAAGTGACCAGAGACTGAACTAAAACCTCTACTTTTAATGGTGCACACACAAAACAGATATGCATTTATAAAACTGTGTCAAATACAAGGTTTTGTGTGTGAAAGTGGTATCAGTGTCATGCTAGCTTTTCCACGTAAATCACTGAACATAGCTAGAGTTTCACCATCCACATGCTCAACACATTAGCTGGCCTCTATGTCTGAATGTAAAAGATTTCTTCCAAATATGTTAACTCAATCAGCCATGCCACAAGGCTGACTCAGTAATACTATCACACACACGCCCACATTAATGCATCTCACGGTTGTGGGATACATTTTAACGGGGATGGTGTGATGGATTTAGAGGGGTTTTTACTATTAATTTAACTGTGGAGCTTCCATATTTCTCTCACACTGACTCCTATACTGTATCAGATGTTTATCAGATTATGAGCCACAACAATGAATTTTTGATCTCTCCACTACAGTTGATACCAGGAGCTCCTACCTGGATGATGTTACAGCCTTGGCCTGAGCACCAGGTCTGTGTCTAACCCAATTATCCTCAGACAAAACTCATTCTGGGAGCCGCTCCCAGTGACAGGATGCACAAGCTTTCTGAGAGAGAATCAAGCCACCTACTGTAGTGAGATAGAGTAGCAATTTACTTCCAACAGAGAGGGCATTGTAGTTTTTAAAAATAGCTGTAATAGTCAAATAAATACTACGTGTCGTTTAAAACTGCAGTCAGTCTTTTTTTTAAAAAGGTACTTTACAGAGTTTTTAAACACACAGTAGCACTATAGAGTCATGTTTTTAGGAGCGAGCCCCCACTTTGTGCAACTATTCGAGCAACAGGATGCACATTCCTGATACTGCCTTCAGACTGCTGCATTAATAAACAGTCAATGCCAAGCAAACAGTTAAGTCATGTTGTGCACTTGTGCCAACCAGCCACGGAGTTGGCTGGCACACACTGAAAAATGCTATAGTTGCAAGGAATGAAGCGACCAGAGTACAAATTGGCAGAGAGCTACTTCTTGCCCTCATCCTGACTGATCTTCTAGCAGTATCAGCTTAGTCTCCTGAATGGTATGCTGAAGTACGTTGCAGTACTCCTTATACTTTTGTTTTGAATCTTCACTTGTCTGGCTGCCTGTAGCATAATCTGTGCTGTTGTCTGTTTTCTAACTGATTTTTGTAAATAATTTCATACCGTTTTGACTCCTTGATGAGGTTTCCAGATACATAATAATAATAATAATAATAATAATAATTTCATAAATTAATATTTCTTTTTATGACCAATGAATCTAGAAATTTGATGAAAAATAAAGCACAATTTATAATAATAAAACTTACCACTTAGGTATAAATGGGTTAATTCATGCATTTTACATGTATTAAATATAGTAAATATTAAAACCTAATTTGCTACATCAGGATATCCTGATACAAACCAACACACATTAAGATAAAGACTAATAAAATGGTATTACCCAGTGAGCATCATTTAACACAGACTTTAAAATTCTATATCAAAATACAGCTGAATCTTATCACTTTAAACTGAAAGTAATAACATTCTATATCTATATCTATTACAGCCCTAGAAGTTTTATAGCAGTAGGGGCTTTTTTTGACACAGCAAAGTTAAAAAGCTGTACTCAAGTCAACACTTCGTGCCCTTCAAGTGTTTAGCATAAATGAGTATTCTCTGGTCAAGAGGGAAATTATTTGAATATTAGATTTTTATGGCTGTACCCTCTAGGGGCTTGGAAAATAACAGTGTGCCAGCCAACCAATAAGCCAGCCAGCCCCAGTCTCTCCTAGTCAATCTGTTAGTTTTAGCAGGATCCAATCCATCCATTTTCTTCTGCTTATCCAATTGGGGGTCGTGGGGTGGTTAGAGCCTAACTCAGTTGTCATAGAGTGGAATGAGAGGTACACCCTGGACAGGTCGTCAGTCTGCTGCAGGGATAACACTGAGAGACAGACAACCACTCCCTTACAACCAATTTAGAATCACCAATTAACCCAACATGCAGGTCTTTGGACTGTGGGAAGAAGTTGGAATACCCAGAGAGAGCCCACACAGGCAGGACCTCCTTGCTGTGAGGTAACAGTGCTAACCACTGCCCCACAGTGATGCTCAGGATCCAGTCCATACAAAAATAAGCTGAAGCAAACCAGCATTTCTTTGTTACACTGCAATGTATTGTGTTTCAGTTGTTTATTACTGGTGACTCAAGTGCTAAAGCTGTTCGGCTGTGGTTACACACCTCATTGATCAAAGCAAGTTCTCAGACATGATCATCCTTGCGGAAAATAACAGGTTTTTAGCCGTAAATGGAATCTGCTAAACTGTGTCTATGCAACAGACCTGAACAGCAGTAAGACTGTGCATTCTTGTACACAGGTTTACACCATATACCACACTTGTTCTTCATGGGTTGCAGACAGGTAAAGCTATACAATGTCCAAGTATGTGAACAGACAGCAAAGAGGATTACACTCTCGGTAACTGACTGCCAGGCTGGTGTCTGAAATTAGAGAGTCACGTTAGGTGACCTGGCCAGTGAACAACACCTACCTAACCACCACCTGGTCTTTCAGTTCCCTGATTTGTCACACTTCACTTAATCAGGAGCAAGCAGCCTCTAAGCCCAGAACCCAGAAGCAACAAACGCAGCATGAGGTAACCTCAGACATGTTAGAGAAAAGAGTGTAGATAAGAAAATTACAAAGTAGTTATTAGTTTTTGGTGAATTATAGGATGACCTGGTCCTTGAGTTTAACACTACTGGGTAAACTACCTATTAATTGTAAATTCACAAGACCATAAAGACACAGATCTTGCCCTGTGGGAAAATCCATTAGCAAGCATCAGTTCAGTGGACAGGACCTTTGACTTTCTGTCAGATCTAACACACATCAGTTCTTCCCCATTGAGAAGGCTGGGAAATGATCCAAAGCTCAATGAAAAGCCTTCTCAGAGATCACAAGATCTGCAAGAGGGAATCTGTGTGTGTGAGAGTATGTGCTGGTGCATTTGTGAGAGAGACAAAGTCTGAAAAGACAGTAAATGGCCATCCAAGAGTGTTCTTTTACCAGAAAGCACAATACCTAGCACAAGGTTTTGAATTTTAGAAAGGATCTCGCCTTTCAAACTCAAATTCAAAGCAATAAACACTGTTTACAAAATGCTGTGTTGTGTAACCCTTGTCGTTGATTTAATTTGCACAACTTTTTCCTTTTTTACTTAAAGGAATCTCAGTTGGGGGGTTTCCAATTCAGTGTAATTCATTAAAAGGATCCTACAAATGGGTTTTCCCTTTTAACTTCATACCATGTGTATTCCAACCACATCAGAAAGATGAAACAACTCCAGAGAGGAGAAACCATGGGGGCATTTAGGGAGTGGTGGGTTTCATATTGCCACTGACATTAATCATGGTATAGAGATGGCAGTTGTACACCCTGCAGAGCCTATGTGTAGATCAGAGTGTCTTGCAACTGTAACTTGGAATTCGGCAAAATGACATATGTTTACTCCTTTTATTTAAATGTCAAAAAAGTAAATTATATGTTTACAGCACCCCCCCCGCGACCCTGAACTTAATAAGCAGAAGATAATGAATGAATGAATGAATGTTCAGTCTAGCTTACAATACAAAATGGAACCAGGTTGAAACCGTGATACTAGCAAAAGAATTTCAGCCATCTTATTTACCTGATGTACTACATTTCCTTTTTAGCCTAGAAACCCAAAAAGAAATTTAGAAATTCTCTTTTTATATACACTATATGAACTAAAGCATTGGGCCACCTACACATTACACCTACAGGAGCTTTTATGACATCCCATTCTAAATCCACAAGCATTAATATGGAGATGGTCCCCCTTTGCATCTACAGGAGCTTTTACCCTTCTGGGAAAGCTTTCCACAAGAATTTGAAGTGTGTCTGTGGGAATTTTTGTCCATTCATCCAGAAGAGCACTTGTGAGGTCAGACACTGATGGTGGAGGAGAGGGCCTGGGCTCGCAATTTCTATTCTAGTTCAGGCGTTCGATGGGGTTGAGGTCAGGACTCTGTGTAGGCCAGTCAAGTTCTTCCATACTAAACTCATCCAACCATGCCTTCATGGGCCTTGCTTGATACACCAGTGTGCAGTCATGTTAGAACAGAAATGGGTCTTCCCAACCAGTTCCAAAGTTGGAAGCACAGAATTGTCCAAAATGTCTTGGTAAGGTCTTAAGGTCTCCCTTCACTGGACCTAAGGGGGCCAAGCCAACCCCAGAAAAGCAATCCCATTGCATTACTCTGCCACCAAACTTTACAGTTGGCACAATGCATCAGGCATTATTCACACCGAGACTTGTCCATCAAACTGCCAAACAGAGAAACATGATTAATCACTCCACAGAACACATTTCCCCGACATCCAATGCTTGGCATTGTGCTTGGTAATATAAGGCTTGCAATCAGCTGCTGCAAATTCATAACAAGAAGCTCTCTGTGCAGTTTTTGTGCTCATATTAATGCCAGAGGATCTTTGAAATTTTGCAGTTATTAAGTCAGCAGAGTGTTGGCGACGAATCGAAGATTCTACTCTGCAACTTCATGCAGTCGGTCCTGTTGTGGCTAAATTGCTGTGATTCTTAAACACTTCCATTCTGCAATAATATCACCTACAATTGATGGTGCAACATCAAGGAGGGGAGAAATTTCATGAACTGACTTGTTGCAATGGTAGCATCCTATCACAGTATCACAATCAAATTCAGTGAGCTCTTTAGAACGGTCCAAGCTGTTGCAGATGTTTGTAAAGGCAGACTGCATGGCTAGGTGCTTGATTTTATACACCTGTGGCAACAGGACTGAATGAAACACCTGAATATAATAATTAAGGGTGTGGTCCAATACTGTTGCACATATAACACAGCTTCTGGGCTGAATACAGATTTTGGTTTCAACAAAAAGGCCCAATAATGTGACAAAAATGATGGTTGCGCATACCTTTTTGGCAAGAAATAATATAACAAAACTCCATGAGACTACCTTTTTACATTTTGGTTAGTCTGGTCTGGAAGAACTTTGCCATCATGAAGCTAAACACATTTTGAAGGAATATCAGTGTTTCTTCAAAATGTGTTTAACAGAAGGATGGAACCATAGGAACTGTAATGGGGGTTTGGTAGTGCATTTTAGCACTTTACACTACTTGCAATGAAGCAGCAAAATAGATTCAGCTTTAATCAATTTTAATATTTACACCTGTGCCTTTTTTACTATGTTTCGTCGCTGGAAAAGTTCACAGCTGCCTCAAGCTCTGGGAAATCCACCATGTAGCTGCAGCCACAGAATCAGAGTTTCATGAATAAAACAGGGCAGAGTAAAACAAAGAGCCAGTTGTATGAATAATGAAAACTAGATGTGTGATAAGATCTTTCCAAGCAGAAAGAGAGGTCCATTTTTTTGACTCTTGTATTCAAACAAAAAAACGGGGGGAAAAAGTGTTTCTAAAGAAAGTTGTGGGTTTGTTTGTTTTTTTAAGTGACCACAATGCATTGCCAAAGAAATAAATGCACATGTCAATTCGCAAACAGTTCTACTGGAGGATGCTGACAAAGACAATACGGCCACTATGGGGTCGTCCTCTGCTGCTGCACCTCACAGTATGAAACCTGAACGTACAAGGAAATATAAACATGATTCTTTGATGTGGTATAAGGATGACAACAGTACAGCTGTCTCCTCAAAGCTGTGATAGAGCCCACGTAACAAGGGGGAACTTCTCTGTTGTTTGTGCCTCGTTATTGGAGCTCTGCTGAGATCAAAGGCTCAGGGAAGCTTTAATTAGAGTGTGAGCTATGTCTCGGGTCTCCAATGAGCTGGGACCTCCCATCAGACTGCTGTTTGTCTGCTCAGTATCACCTGGATACACAAAGTAACTGCCAACTTTAAAAGGGACAACCATTTTATAAAGTGGTTAGATACTGCAGATTCCACAGCAGTAATTGGGGTGCAGGTGGAGTAATGACAGTACTATAATATGCCACAGTTTGTGACGATTTAGCAAAAATGCCTTCTGAGTCACACTAAAAATATAAATCAGCATTGGGAACAGTCTATTATTATGAACATGAAAGTATGTGAAGTCAGGAGAAGCTAGGCTCTGAGAAATGACTTTCACATCTGGACTTGTTAGTAGAACCATAATCCTTTAAAAGGAAATGACTGCTGCAGTTTCCTGTTTGTGAGCTGGGAGTTCGGGTAAGCATTTAGAAACCAATAGATGATACTTACTTTAAAGAACAAATACAACAAAGCTACTTTTACTTTTTAAAACAGGTAGGATTTAGAGTTTACAGTATAGTGGAGAACAAAAAAGGAAACAGAAAAAAAGTTGTGCAAGCTAACCTCACACAAAGGCACTCCTCTGAAGAAAAGACACTTTGTAATTTAGGTCTGCGGTGAGTTCATGTGACTCCTGCAGCATAGGAGCTCATAATCTGTTAGGGAGTTGTCAGCTTTGTGGTGGAAAAGGCAGCAGATTGGTTTTGGTCAAAAAGCCATGGGAGACTGAAGGCTTACTGAATCTTAAACAGTGGTGACCAAGCTTCCACTGCACTACTCTAATTCGAAAAACTAAACCACAGGAGCCCCACAGATCATCAAATGCAACGCTGACTATATATCCCGCATATCATGCAACTAAATATACACTGTTGTCAAATGAATGGATGCATTAAAAGTGAAAGACTGTTTATACAACATGAGGGCTTGGAGTTACTGCTGCCCAATTTGACCACTGTGAAAAATCTGGAACGTGTTAGTGGTGACTTTGAATGTTTTGTTGATCAAAGAAAAAGTCACATGTGACCCTCTTTTAGCAGAGGTCAGACCTAAGTGTAGAAAAAAAAGGAACTTAAAAAACAGCAGGAGAGGCTTAGAAGTCAAAATGAGGTTTCAGGAATGTAAAGACATGAGGAAATGGTGACACAGAAACAGGCTGCATTACGAAACTACTCAAAATTGAGACCTTTATCAATTTACAACAGGAAATTTGTGACAAATGCCAAGTGCATGAGAACAGCGCTGTGTTATATAGAGCAACAAGCTAAAAAGGTCTAAATTTGTAATGAATTTCTGAAAATTTGTTGTCGCTAGCTTATTTACTTAAAATATTATACAATTTTTGTGCTAAATTTATATAATTTATAATCCTTTGTTTGTGTGTGTGTGTGTGTGTGTGTGTGTGTGTGTGTGTGTGTGTGTGTGTGTGTGTGTGTGTGTATATATATATAAATATAACCTTCACATAACCTTCACATATCTATATACACATTCATATTCACTCATTCTGTATATATAACTTTGCAGCTCTCCTAATTCTATCACACTGTATATTAGGTTAATGTGTTTATAGAGTCATCATTATCTTCCACTTATCCAGTTCAGGGTCGCGGGGGGTGCTGGAGCCCATCCCAGCTGTCATTGGGCGTAGGGCAGGGTACACCCTGGACAGGTCGC
>VUQH01089367.1:0-10997 GCA_015106775.1 Etroplus canarensis | reverse complement strand
GACCTATAAGAGTGGAGGAAGGTGCACACAGGTGGACAATATCTTATACAGAAGGGGCAACCTGAAGGAGGTAGGAGACTGCAAGGTGGTGTGAAGGGAGAATGTAGCTAGGCAGCATCGGATGGTGGTCTGTAGGATGACTTTGGAAAGCAAGAAGAGGAAGCGAGTGACGGTAGAGCCAAGGATTAAATGGTGCAATCTGAAGAAGGAAGAATGTTGTGCAGAGTTCAAGGAGGAGTTGAGACAGGCTCTCGGTGGTAGTGAAGAGCTACCAGATAACTAGGAGAGTGCAGCTGAAGAGCTCAAGAGTGTGTTGAGAAGATGGAAGGAGTACTTTGAGGAGCTGATGAATGAGGAAAATGAGAAAGAGGAGGTCAGATGGAGCAAAGATAGTGAATCAGGAAGTGCAGAGTATTAGTCAGGAGGAATTGAGGGCAGCTATAAAGAGGATGAAGACTGGAAAGACAGTTGGTCCAGATTGCTTTGTGACAGAAGGATAGCAGCACTAGTGAATGGGAAGGTTTACAAGATGGTAGTGAGGCCTGCTGTGATGTGTGGTTTGAAGACAGTGGCACTGACAAAAAGTCAGGAGGCAGAGCTGGAGGTGGCAGAATTGAAGATGTTCAGATTTTCACTGGGAGTGACCAGGATGGACAGGATTAGAAATGAGTACATCAGAGGGACAGCTCAGGTTGAGAAGTTTGGAGATGAAGTCAGAGAGGCAAGGCTGAGATGGTTTGGACATGTTCAGAGGAGGGATAGTGGATATATCGTACAAAGGACGTTAAAGATGGAGCTGCCAGGCAGGAGGAGAAGAGGAAGACCACAGAGAAAGTTCATGGATGTAGTGAAGGAGGACATCAAGAGGGCTGGTGTAACAGAAGAGGATTCAAGGGATAGGGTGAGATGGAGGCAGATGCTGTGGCGATCCCTAAAGGGAGCGGATAAAAGAAGAAGAAGTTATACATAGTCCCCCATTTTCAGAGGCTCAAAGTAATTTGATAACACTCACACAATTTTAAATTGAGGATTATTGTTATTACTTGGATGGAAACCCTTTGTAGTCAATGACTTAAAGTCTTGAACCCATGGACATCACTGAATACTGTGTTTCCTCTCTTGAGATGCTCTGCCATACCTTTACTCCAGCCACCTTCAGATGCTGCTTGCTTGTAAGTTTCTCTGCCTTCAGTTTGTCTCCTGTAATCGAGGCATGCTCTATTAGGTTGAAATCAGATGGCTTGCTTGGCCATTGAAGAATATCAATTTTTTTGCCTTAAGAAACCCTTGGGTTGATTTTGCAGTATTCTTTGGGTCATTATCTATTGCAGTCCAATCAGTTTAGCAGCATTTGACTGAATCTGAGCAAAGAGTATAGCACTACACTATAGAATTCATCGCTCTATTAGCAGTCACATCATCAATAAACTAGTGATCTGGTTCCACTGGCAGCTATGTGCCCATGCCATAACATTGCCTCCACCGTGTTCGGCAGATAGGTGCTTCAGATCATGAGCTGTTCTTTTCCTTCTCTGTACTTTTCTCCTCCCATCATTCTGCTACAAGTTCATCTTGGTTTCGTCTGTCCAAGGAATTTGTTTCCAGAACTGGGCAGGCTCTTTTATATGTTTTCTGGCAAAGTGCAATATGAACTCCCTGTTCTTGAGTGTAACGAGCAGTTTATGCCTTGTTGGAAACCCTCTGATGTTATGAAGGTATCTCTTAATTGCAGACTTTGACAATGATACAACTACCTCCTTAAGAGTGTTCTTGACTTGTCGAGATATTGTGAAGCTTACCAAGCTAAGTTCACAAGTTGACAAGTTGGATACTGCACTTAGGCCTCGTTGATGTGGCCTCAGCTTATCTTCTGTTTTGTTGCTCTTCTCACACGAGGTGACATCACACATCCTAACAGTTGGCAGACTGTGTGTCCACAGCCGCCCCTTCATAGTCATTTCTGTTGGAGATCACAAATTCCGCTCTGTAGTCAGTCTTCATCAGTTGATCTTTTCAATGCTTGTCGAGTCTTCTCTTGTAGGTGTCGATGTTCGCCGATGTTACCACTTCCTTAGGCAGACTATTCCACACTCGGACTACTCTGTGTGTAAAGCTATATTTGCATATGTCCAGTCTGGCTCTTTTATGCTTCAGCTTTAGTGAATGACCTCTAGTGGACGTGTTTGTGCTTCGTTCCAGGAGTCCATGGAGCTACCTTTGCATCATATCCACATTCCTCACTTAATATTTTGAAAACCTCTATCATGTCTCTCCTGATTCATCTATAAGCTAGAGAGGGCATATTGAATTTTTTCAGCCTTTCTTCGTATGACAGCTCACTGAGGCCTGGCATCAGCTTGGTCGCTCTGCGCTGGACATTTTCTAATGCGTCTATATGTTTTCAGATGGGGAGCCCAGACCTGATTGGCATATTCCAAATGTAAGCGCACCAATGACCGAAATAGCATAGGAAAGGTTTCTGTATCTAGGTACTCAAAATTTTTTTCTGATAATGGCCATCATGCCATTTGTCTTGTTTATCTTTGTTTGCATGTGCTCTTCAAATTTAAGATTGGTCTCAAAGATTACTCCAACATCCATTTCTTCATCAGACTTTTTCAACTAAAATTCATTGTTTGTACCCTTGGTATACTGTGATTCAGATCTTGTGTTCTTTCCAACTCGCGTTGTTACACACTTAACAGGATGGAAGTGCAGTAACCATTTATCACTCCATGATTGCATTGCAGTCAAGTCTGTTTGCAATTGGTCACAGTCTTCTTCTGTCCTTATTCTTCTATTAGAGTTTTGTATCATCTGCAAAAAGAAGCACTGAAGTCTCTGGGTCTGTAACAAGTGGAAGGTCATTAATGTAGACTACAAACAAAAGTGGGCCAAAGACACTTTCTTGAGGGATGCCACTTATGACTTCAGTCTCAGCTGATGCACTACCATTAACTACCACTTTTTGTTTGCGCCTGGTGAGAAATGACTCTATCCACCTGTATAAGTTATCTGTGATGCCATGGGATTTCAACTTCAGCATCAGACCTTCAGTGTGGTACAGTGTCAAATGCCTTCTGGAAGTCGCAGTATATCACATCACAAAGATTTCTTCAATCATCCACTTTATTTGTCTTCTTTGGTCTTCCAGGTCTTTTGGTGTTGCTGAGCTGACCAGTGCCTTCCTTCTCTTTAAGAATACCCCATATTGTTGTTTTGGCCACTCTTTCGGTTTTTGCTCGGATAGTTTTTTCAGCCTAATGATGGCCTTCTTCACTGGATAAAATGGCTGTAATTGCCAAACTGTTAATGCAATACTCAAAGTCCCTTTGAATTAAAGCTGAAAGTATGCACTTAAGTCACATTTTGACTGTCTCATTTAAAAATCCACTGTAGTAGTGTACAGAAGAAAAATATTATTTTATTACATTTATATTATTGTCTGAAGTTCACTGTTACCTTGCTACGATCATTTATCCAAGTAAACTACCCACTGTTTACCGTTGAAAACAAACGAATACAAGGTGTAATACGCGCCAGACCTCAGGGGGGCGATAATCATTCGTTAATGTACACAACGACGTGAGCGGGGACAGAAGTAGTGGTTGGTTTTGCGCTAATTACGCTATTTGCCTTAATAATATTAGGGTAATATTCCTCTTAACTGTCCGTGTAGCGTTTATGTATTGTAGGTAAGTGTGCAGTAAAATTAAGAAAGCTAATCTTACAAACCCGTCACCTTACTGCTTGATTTTCAGCGAAGTAAGCGAGGTAGGGAAACGGTTAGTTTAGCATTAGCCCTTAGCTAGGTATCAGTACCGTATGCTGAGAATGAACGAGTCCGTTTGAATTCGTGAACAGTATTCTGGTTTTTAAAATCGTCAATTAACAATACAGTTCACACCATATAGCAATGGCCACCGGTGCTGATGTCAGGGATATTCTTGAGTTGGGTGGAGGGGATAATGATGGTCCCATCACCAAGAAAGACCTCATCAACTCAGACAAGGTAAGAGAGAGTCATTGTTATTCTTCTTTTGTGCTGACATGCAGTTGTGTGTCTGAAGTAAAGCTGTTATTAGTATTTTATACTATAGCTCTAAAGAGTCTCATTATTCCAGTACTACTCGGGTAAATTTACCAATAGCCTCTGACCATCATTACCTGCTGTTATGATGTCGTAGGTGCTCATACAAAAATACTAACAAGGAAAGCAACCAAAGAGACACTAAAACTCTTGAGCCACCCCTCTTTTCTTTATATTTTGCTTCCAAGGAGTCTCGCTTTCTTGTATTTTTTTAAATGGTCTTGAACAATAGTTCTCCAAGGTTTTCTGAAGGTCTTTGGAAGTTTATCTTGGGACATTTGCTGCTTTTTCACTCATTTTCAGTTCGGTCCTTGTACCTGACCATTTTCAGAGAAATGTTTATTGTTTAAGGCACTTACCACTGTCATATGAATCATTCAAGCATAAAAAAGGCAGTGGACACAAGGGATTAACCAGTGTTGTGTCTAAATACAACAGACAACTCAGTAAAGAACCAATTTTAAGTTTATCTTTAGGCACTTTGTTGCTAGCAGCCTGTTAAAAAAACATATTTGTTCCAATTCTGTTGGCCGATTCTATGAAAATGCCTAAAGTAACACAGTTTGACAGGCTTAAAATAATATTAAAATAGTATTTTTTCACCAACAAGGTGATTCCCATAGAGCTATTAGCTGAAGACTTGGCATATCTTGCCATGATGTGCAGTGTATCCTTAAAAATTTGAAGAAGCTGGATAAGTGGAAGACAACAGAAGATGAAGAGTATGCCAAAGTCATATCTTGATGAAATAGGAAAAAAATCCAGCAAAGACCTGACACAGTACCTGAGCGATGCATCTGGCTCTTCATTTTATCCTAGCTTCATCAGAAGTGGTCTCAGTTGAAGGGTGGCTGTCAAGAAGCCATTCTTAAGAAAGGGAAACATGGAGAGAAAAGGTTGAGGTATGCCAAATTACACAAAAACTGGACAGAAAATCAGTGGCAACAGGCCTTATGGAGTGATGAATCCAAATTTGAGATTTTCTTGATTCAAATTGCTATCAATATGTACAGAGAAAATCTGGAGAGAGGTGCAACATTCATAGATAGATAGATAGATAGATATACTTTATTGATCCCAAGCTGGGAAATTGCAGTGTAGCAGCAGCATTAAACACAGAGACAATAACAATACAATGAAATGATAGCCTAGATATATTAAAACAGTATACAAATATACAGTACATTATAGAGAATGAATAAAATAAAATGTATAATAGGCAGTTAAAATGTATAATAGTCAGCAAGTTTCTACAGCCTTCTGTAAAATATGTTGGAGAAACAGATATGGTTTGGGGCTGCATTTCAACCAATGGTTTTTGGGGTCTTGTCAAAATTAATGGAAAAGTGAATGCAGCAAAGTATTGTCAGATTTTGCTTCACCATGCAGTACCATCTGTAAAGTGTCTGATTGGCAACAGCTTAATTTTTCAGCATTACAGTCATATTGACTGTGTAGTAAATGCTTACATGGATAGAAAAAACACACAATTGAACACTGTTAGTCATGAAGTGGCGTCCCCAGAGCCAGAGCATCTGCATTTTTAAAGCAGTGTGGGATCATCTTGACAGAGGACAAAATTAAAGGCAACCATCATCCAAAGAATAGCTTTGGAATGTCCTTCAAGTAGTCTGGAGACCTATTCCTGAAGGCTGCTTAAATAAATGACAAGAAAGCTTGTATTTCTTGTTAAAGAATAACGTTGGTCATACCAAATATTTACCTTCAAGCTTGTTGGAATTGTACAAATTCTGTTTTTTCATTTATGTTTGCACTTTTCAACAAATCGTTGCACTTATTTCCCATTTTCTTTGGAAAATGTTAAGTCAGGGGTGCTCAAACTTTTGTTAGATACTGTACTGTGTGGACACTGATGTTTCTGAAGTTAAGTAACAGATGTCTTCATCTCCTGCCTCAGAAAAAATCAAAGAAAGCAACAGAAACACTGACCTTCAAGAGACCAGAGGGAATGCACAGAGAGGTCTATGCTCTGCTCTATTCAGATAAGAAGTATGCTTTTCTTTTTTTTATTATTATTCTGTTCTAACCCTTATTCTAACCCTTTTGTGCACAATTATGGCATCTTCAGTCAAGATTGTTTCCCACTGATATGCCACTATAGCAACAAAACACATGCATATTAAAGACAATTACTTTTGAATAGCTTTCCACTGAAGTCAGTACAATGCATGGAGGGGTAAATGAGTCAAGGCCAGTTCATAACTGTTGCTTAGTTATTGCTTAAGCATTAAACATGCATGAGGAAGGAATCTAAACAAAAATAATATGTGATTGCATGTTTTTTAAATAATGATTGTTCATTTAACAATTAAGAAAAGGAAAAGATATGGAATGAAAACTTCTGTGATTATTGGATTATGTTATGAAGATATTTTATACCCTTATTCTAACAATACTTGTTTTTCTTGTTAATCAACAGAGATGCGCCCCCTCTGCTGCCTAGTGACACTACTCAAGGCTATAGGACAGTCAAAGCCAAGCTAGGCTGTAAAAAGGTTCGTCCTTGGAAATGGATGCCATTCACAAATCCAGCACGCCGGGACGGGGCTATATTCCACCACTGGAGACGTGTGGCAGAGGAGGGAAAGGACTACCCTTTTGCTCGCTTCAACAAGGTAGGGATGAGCACTGCCCTCTTTCACTCATGCCATACTAAGATGAAATGTGGACATTTACAGCTGACCACTTTCCCTTATGTCCATGTTTTGAGGCATTCTTTCCTAAGTAGTCTTTTCAGTAATTTATCCTGGTTCACTATTTCTCTGTTTTGACTGCCTGTATAGACAGTGCAGGTGCCGGTGTACTCAGAGCAAGAGTACCAAATGCACCTCCATGATGATGGCTGGACTAAAGCAGAGACAGACCACCTGTTTGACCTTTGCAAGCGCTTTGACCTACGCTTCATAGTTGTGCATGACCGATACGACCACCAGCAATACAGAGTAAATGCTGGCTAACTCATTTACATTATTTAAATTCTCTTTCACAGAAATTTAAAAAAATGAAAATCAGTTGATTTAAAGCACGTAATTGTTGTAAAATATTTTTGTTTATTCTTTTCAGAAACGCTCCGTGGAGGACCTGAAAGAACGATATTATAGTATTTGTGGTAAACTGACCAAAGTTCGTGCAGCTTCAGGGACAGAACCCAAAATTTACATCTTTGATGCTGGCCATGAAAGGCGCCGTAAAGAGCAACTGGAGAAACTCTTCAATCGCACACCTGAACAGGTTGGTAATTTTGTAATCTGAATCTTTGTAATCTTTGTATTTATAGGCACAATCCTTTTGTGAAAAAAAATCTACAAAAACAATATTCCCAAAACTTAAGACGTTTCATATCCTTTTAAAATGTTAAGACTGCACTTCTTTTGTTTTTCCTGCAGGTGGCAGAAGAGGAGTATCTTATTCAGGAGCTAAGGAAGATTGAGACTAGGAAGAAAGAGCGGGAGAAGAAAGCCCAGGATCTGCAAAAACTCATTAAAGCAGCTGACACAACTACAGAGTTAAGGCGAGCTGAAAAGAGGGTTTCCAAGAAAAAGCTCCCACAGAAAAGAGAAACAGAAAAACCGGTATGATATACACACAAATCACCAGCTAACCATCTGTAACAGAGGAAAAAATAGCAACTAAAAGCATTGTTAAAAATTCACTGAAATAGCTTTCATTTTGGAGATGGTACAACTGTCGTCCTGCTCTTACACTGAAATGATTACAGAACAGTTTCAGTAGTTTGTATTGGTCATTTCTTTATTTTAAGGGCACAGCTGTGTGTGACTGACCTGAGCCCTTGTCTCAGCTTTTGAATAACTGTCTAACATGTTGTCCAAACCGAAGCCTGATTTTATCCATGATAATTATTTTGGTGTTTTCCTTTTCAGGCATACCCAGAGTTAAAAGTGGAGCCATAATTTGTCTTTCACTATTTATTTCTCTTCATGTAGGCTGTTCCAGAGACAGCTGGCATCAAGTTTCCTGACTTCAAATCAGCAGGAGTCACACTGCGCAGTCAGAGGGTGAATATAGCTCAATTCTGTTGCGGTATAAAACAAAATTGATACACGTTTGTATTCAAAACCCCATTGTGGCTTTTAGATTCCATTAAGGAACTTAAAGTATTATCTGAAAAAAAGAACAAATCTGGCAGTACAAGATTCAGAAGTAATTATATAGATTTCTCCCAAGAACTGTTCTTCTATCTTGCGGAATTGATTTAAAAACAATAAGAAACTAAAGTTCTTTAAAAGATCAAGTTTTTGTTTGGACGACTAGTAATTTCAAAATAACAAAAGAGTTAAATTGATATAGCTGAGAAACTTGAGTTTTTGTTTCAAATTCTCAGAAGAGCTATTTCTCTTACCACTGTGATAATTAATTCTAGTACTGTCTAGCTCATATCTGTAAACCCTAGCAAGGAGACTCTTATTCATCTTTAAGACCGATGAGGAGCTGCTGCTCTCTATGGAAAATGCATTTGCACAGCTAAAGGAGTAGAGTGCCCCCATAGCTAATCAGTCAGATAGAGTTCAGTGGATAAAGACATTTTGATCTGGCCCGCTGAAGTGCATTTCATACGAATTAAAAGCCCCGAGGTGGAGCTGTTTATCCTAATGTCCTGGTACCTTAAATCACACTCGTCTGTGTGTGTGTTTCTCTCTGTGTGTTTGTGTGCTATTCAGATGAAACTGCCAAGCTCCGTAGGCCAGAAGAAGATCAAGGCCATTGAGCAGATCCTGATAGAGCAAGGAGTGGGTGAGGATGAATAAACATTAGCAATTTGCTAATATTTCATAGTTTTACATTCTCAACTCCTCTCTGTGTAGAAGGGAATTAACTATTTATATGATCTTTTATCTTTCTTTTGAATCATAACCATTGCAAGGAATATTATGTCATTTTTGAAAGGTGTGTAAATAGATGACAGTTTTGTTTAATGCAAAGGGAGTTTTTTATTTAACTAACACCATTTGATGACAGTGGCTCAGTGCAGCATCTCAGCAGTGCTGACTTCATGTTACAGCCTATGGATACTCTTATAACTTGTAAATATAAATTGTAACTCATAGGGCTTTGCGTATCACAGCTTTTTAAATCTATATCATTTACTTTCAGTCAGATGCTGTATCAAACAGTTGAGGACAAATACATGCAGTTTTTAAACTATTATCGTTTAACTTGCCAAATATCTTCATATTTGAAAAAAAAGTGTTTTGAAGTGCTAAAATCACACTTCCATTTTTTGTCTGTGTCTTTTTGCTGATGTAGATCTTAACCCCATGCCCACTGAGGAAATTGTACAGATGTTCAATGAGCTTCGTAGTGATTTGGTGCTGCTGTATGAATTGAAGCAGGCCCACAGCAATTGTGAATATGAACAGCAGATGCTGCGTCATCGCTATGAGGCACTGCTGAAGGCCGGCAGTGGGGGCGGATGTGGTGGAACTGCAGGAATTGGTTCAGTCACTGCACCACAGGGTGTGGAAATCAACACCACAAACAGTGCTACAGCAGCTACCCCAGGGACTGAAGTCCAGTCCTGGCCCAGCACAGATGACATTAAGGTTGAAGCTAAGGAGCAGATCATCGATGTTGTTGGAGCACCACTTACTCCAAACTCAGTAAGTTTTCACAACTCAGACCCAAACTTTTAAAAAACTACTATCAGTAATGTGTCAAGACATCAAACTATCTGTTATCTGACAGCTCTATAAATCCAAAAGTGGTAACAGTTCTTCCTGAAGAAGTGACCCTTTTGGTCCAAAGCATTGCAATATTTTTTCACAACACTTGTGAAGGTTTAAATGCTGATGATTTTCTAAGATAAAAATATTTTAAATGATTTTTACCTGACAAAAAGCTGAGCAGATTTTGTATTTATACCACTCATTTGCCATTTTCCAGTATCATTGAACAAGTGACTTCTTGTGATTGTTTGGTTTTACCCTTTGGAAAGGGATAGAATCTGGTTAAATGGTATGAACCTTACAACATCATTATATTAAAGTTGTCTGCTGGTAAAAAAGAACAGGCAGCTGCTGACTTCAGAAGTAGTGGTTGGAGACTAATGAGTGTCTTCACCCTCCCCAGGCCCACAGTGGGTGTTAGTAGTGGTGAGCGCAGCAGCAAATCTGGCCATTTCAAATTGGTAGAAAAGAGGGGAAAATTGAAAAGAAAAAATAAAAGGAGAGAAATCATTGGACTTTGATCTTTTTTTCCCATTTTAAACATTTGTGATTATTATTCACTAAGCAATACTTCCTGAAAGAGGTGAATGCCGCCAAACCCCATTGTGACTGTCGTATATTTTTACATTGCAGCGCAAACGGAGAGAATCAGCATCCAGCTCGTCTTCAGTAAAAAAGCCAAAGAAGCCTTGATGTGAATGGCAGCTGGTACACATTGGAGGAACGGGAAGGGGTAATTTTACTTATTTAGATCACAGTGGAGATGCCCATGAATATTATAGCTGAACAAGAGAGACACAACAGAGCTGGACATCATATTGCTGTCTATTTACGTAGACACACAACTGACGATACACACACAACTTTTCACCTACTAACGAGGCCTTTCGAACCCCTTCCCTTCCGGCCTGTTCACCATCGTTGTGACAAAGGCAGCGACTGAGTGACATTTCATTCCATTACTGCTCGTCTCCCTGCCTCCGCCAGTGCTTGGCCTTAGATGAGGCAAGATCAACTGTAAATTGCCAAGCTGAGCTAATCGAGACATGGAGAAGAAGGTGGGAATGCCTGAGTAATTGAAATGAATTGGAATGAAAGAACAGTCGGGGAGTGGGAGGACCTTGAACTGGAATGTTCATTTGACCCATCTGAGATTTTTTTTTTTTTTTTTTTGTAGGCTAATCATGCTATAGTGTTTACTG